>LPNX010942990.1:575157-611922 GCA_001517045.1 Pseudotsuga menziesii
AAAGAAAGTACGAGTAGGTACTTAGGGAGATGGAGGCCACAAAGCATGAAATTCATGCTATTCAGCAGGAAGCCCAAGCAAAAGAGACGACACAAGAAGCCTTGGATAAGGCACACCAAGAAATTCAGGGCTTAAAGGGCGAAATGGAACAAATGAAAACAAAGATAGAGGAATTGACAGAGCCACAGAAAGACATCTATGAAGCCAATACCTTATACGTTAAATATCTGCAAGAGCAGCTGAAGGCAGCCAAGGAGCAGCAAGTGGATCTGCAGCCGGTCAGAGAACACATCCTGGCTCGGAAGGCTAGGATGCTGCAGTTGCAAATGGACCTGGAGGAAGAAAGGTGTAAAGTCCTACAAATCGATAGCAGGCTAGATGAATTGTTAACTACAGTATCTTGTTTCGTAGACAAATCGCAAGACATCCTGGAGGTGCTGACTTCAAGGATTATCAGAGCAGAAGATGATCGAGAAGTCCCAGCTGGGCTATCAGTTAAGGATCGACAAAATTTAAGGCGGGACCATGACCTGATCGAGTTTGCTGTTATCGCTGCAGAAGACTTTCAGAAGACAGTGAAGAAAATGAAGGGAGCATGTACAGAGTTCTTTAGAAGAGCTCTTGTCACCTACAATCGCTGTCAAGTGGAAGCTGCGCATAGGTTACCCGATTTCCCTGATCATGATACATTTACAGGGATGTTACAGACAAGGCATCAGGAAGGAGAAGCCAAGGTCCAATGCATCATAGCCCTCGATGAGCCGATCCTGAGAAATGAAATTGGACATGCTGCTATTAGTGTACAGCTCTTGGAGGAACAGGTGCGTCTGAACAAGGCCCGGATCGAAGCCATCCAGAAGCAAGCAGATAAGTACGAGCTGAATGTACAATTCCTAGAACCCCAATCATTTGAAGGACTCGCCAAGGAGACAGTAGCGTGGAGGAAGTTTTTGGAAGACCAAGCAGGCCCCTCCAAATGAGAAGGATTGGTCAAATTTTGTAGAATGTCATAGTTTGTAAAGGGTAGAGAGAAATTGGAGCGTTGGGGAGCCCAAAGGTCACTTTGGGCAACCCAAGCATTTTTGTTTTTTTTTGTATAAAACTGGGGAAGCGAGACAAAGAGAGGGCTTTTTCCCAGTTAGACTGGAAGACTTGTTGTAAGAAGAACTATTTCATTTTGCAATAAAGAGTTTGGTTTTCCTGTTGGAGAAAGGACCGTGAAGTGTTCCAAATGTTGTACCATGGACCATGGAAAGACGAATTACTTTGTTTTTTTAGCTGGTGTCTGTGAATCGTGAGATTGTTCTAACTTTATGACCTATGTTTGGTTGAATAATTTCTGATTTTATTTATGGAAACTTCACTTGGAGTAATGCATGTGTTTGTATATAACAATTGGCTATCTGGTTGTTAGAATATCTTCTCATTCATGTGTTGTAAACGTAAATAGCAGCTATCTGTAATATAGTTTAACATACATGAAAGTGGTACATTACTCACTAATAATGATTTTATGGCTCCCCGGGGATAGATAGTTAGTCATCCTGGTTTCATAATTGCATATGTGATTTAGGTGCAGCGAACATAAGACGAGAGGTAAGAACCTGCGCAGCACGTGGTGTGGTTCCCGGCATCCTTATCACCCTGCATGTTTTTTTTAGATAGGCATGTGCATTGCATCCGTTAAGTCAAAACACAAATTCCGGTGGACCGGGCCGCAACCGGTAAACCCTCGTTGTTACTTTGACCTACGGCGGCCGGACCGCAAACCGGACGGATTCCCTATACCAAACAGTCAGCGGGCTAGTTGGGAACGCTGATTGGGGAGAATCCTTTACTGTTGTCGCCTGCGATTTTCCAGGCCTCAACACAACCTAGACAGACTCCAGAGCTAACTCAGTGTGGTAAAATCACCACTAGATCTCACTAATGCAACTCTGGATAATTGAGTCAGGTCAAAAAAGGTGCCCTACCTCCCTTAAATCATGTAAATTGGTGCTAGGATGAATGAGAGTGAACTAACTGATGGGAATCAGAGAATAGTTGAACATAATTGAACAATGACTAGGGTCAACTTCTAGTGGCACTGAGAGTGGGTTCCTAAATTATAGGGATTGGTCCCTGAATCTCCTAAACTCATGCAGACAGGAGAATTGAGTTTTAGGTGGGCCCCAAATGAGTCCCCCATGGCACTAATTAAGTGGAAATGACATACTAAGCTAGGAAAATACAAATAGACTATGATGGTCAAGGGATGATTAATTAATCCTAACAACATTCAGCTGCTGCTATATACTCTGCCTCAGCTGTAGACAATGAAGTTGATGACTGTTTCTTGCTTGAACATGCTACCAAATATTCTCCTAGGAAGAAAGAAATGCCAGTTGTACTTTTCAAGTCATTTATAATTCTTTCCCAATTTGCATTAGCATAGGTTGTTAGATCAAAATTCTGGTTCTTTGGATACCACAGTCCAAATTTAGATGTATCTTTGAGATATATAAAAATTATTTTGACTACTAGAATATGTGTTTATTTTGGGTTTGACTAAAATCTTGCCACCATTCACACAAATAACATTATATCAGACCTCGAAGTTGTTAAATACAACAAAATGCCAATCACTGATTTGTAAAGTGTGGCATCAACTTGAGGTGACTCATCATTTTGGCTAAGTTTAGAGTTGGTTGTCATAGGTGTTCCTACACGATCACATTCTACCATCCCAAATCATTTGATCATTTCCTTTAGATATTTAGAATGAGATATACATATTCATTTAGGTGTTCGAGAGATCTACAGTCCAAGAAAAAATGATAGTTCCCCAATCATAGACATCTCAAACTCCCTTTCAAAAAGAATAACAAATTTAAGGCTTAGTTCGTCACCATTTCAATAAAAATTGATGTCATCAACATAGACCACTGTGATTAGAAGTTGATACTTTTCTACTTTGAAGTAGAAGTTACTATTTTCATTACCTCTTTTTAATCCTTACTGAGTTAGGTACTTATTTGGGAAAGCATACTAGGCCCTTGGTGCTTGTTTTAGCCCATAAGAGTCCCTTTTTCAGTTTCCAAACATAGAATTATTTTCTAGGTAGCTTAAAAGCTTCTGGTTGTGTTGAACCTTTGTATTGTCATTGATGTCAAAAGTAAAAAAACACGATTGATTTTAAATAAAAAATCTTTGTTTTGTCATCGATGTCAAAGAACAATCAAACAAGCTTGATGTCAAACAAGAAAATGTTGATGAAGCAAAAAGTCTATAAGATTGTTCTTACAATTGAAAATGTTGAGCAAAAATCTAGTTTGAAGAAATACATACAAGTATATGTAAGCCTCAGTAGTATCATACAATGCCTCTGTAAGTAAGTAAATTCAGTTTGAAGGAATACATAGAGAAGAAACATGGAAGTTTAGAAAGTGCGCAAATCCCACCAAGACATGGGATGGATGTGCGATATACCACCAATTCATTAGACTCAAGTGTCCAAAACTACTTAAGGATAAATTATCAAAGGACACATGCCAACATAAGAATATATAAGGTGGTTAGCTTGAAAAAGAATTAAGAGGGTTGGTGCATCACCAACTATAATGAATCCCAACCTATGGACACATCTCTTGAATAAGAAAGAGTATAAATAAGCAAGAGATGGAAGTATTGAAGTAAGATTAAAGATGAAATAGAGAATATTTTGTAATTTGGCAAGCTTGTGGAAAGCTTCTAGTTCTAGGGTATCAATGGCTCATTGATCTAAGAATAGGTTCATATAGTAGAGACAAATTGTGCAAAAATGATGAAGATGAACAATAAATAGTCCACAAATTAAGGATACCATGTACCAGGATGTGCAAATAAAATGCATAGGTAATGGCACAGATCAACAAGTGCTGAAGTAGAAGTCATATATTGTAGAAGTGACAAAGTGTTGTAGATTGTAGAAACACATATATTAGAATTGAAAATTGCAGATAAGATAAAAACATATCTTAATTTTTGATACACACATATTCATATCAGGAAGGTAGGAAGGGGAAAGGAAAGGCATTTGTAGCTTCCTTCGAGTTGGTCTTGGTAAATAAATTCGAGAGTTGATGCTTCCTTCTAGTAGGTGCTGGTAAATACAAATGGGATTCGGTGATTCCATCCAATCGAACTTGAAGAATTCAAAGAGGAGTTCTCCATCTTCAATTAGGTTGGTTCCTAAACACCATGAGTTGGATCTTGTGCAAAAGGGACTAGCATCTATTTAGGTCGGTTCTTGAAGCCAACAAGTCGACGCAAATGATAGAATTCATTACAGGTTGGTTCATGTAAACAACATGTTAATGATTACAATTAGGTTGGTTCCTGAGTGAGTCGGTGGTTACAGTTTGGAGATTGGTGTCTCCCATTCATGTAATATATATAAAGTTATTTTATAGATTTTGTGCGCAACTGTGTCCATTATTGTTTTGACAAAGTGAAAAATAGTAAAATTTCCTCTATATACTAATTCACCCCCCCTCTCAGTCTATATAATATTTTCAAATATTGGTATCAGAGTGGGTGTCTTCAGTAATAGTTTAACCACTAGAATATAAATATTTGCGGGTAAATGGACAAGTAGGAAGGACTGTCCACCAACAGAGCACCACGGATCGATGTCTATAATTATACCTTATGGAGAATAAGCATGTCAGTTTTCCTAGATCTTATTATCTTAGTAAGGATCTTTATCTAAAAGAATAACAAGTACAACTAGATTAATAAGATATAACATATCCACAAGACACAAATATTTTCACTGGGTAAACCATAAAGGAGAAAGCCTTGCAAAATTCCTCATAATAGTACAGTCACAAAGACTATATCATAAGATGAACAAACCCAGTAATAAGTAGTATTCAAGAACTATCTATCTCTCCTCCTTGTCTCTCTTTCTCTCTCATGTGAACTTGAGTGAGTGTGAGGTGTGTATAAATGAGGGAGGGCACCTCCCTATTTATACCTTTCAAGTGATTGACCTATTCCATGAATGGGGCTGACCTCTTACCCTAACAAGGTCAAATTCTCCTAGAGAGACTCCAAAAATACATTACATGATGTTACACTGGGGACTATTTCCCTGACTTATAATGAAGGTTGTACCTCAAGGTCCATACACAATAATGACATCTCGAAAGGAAGCAAGCACATCTTTGATGAGGGAAAAAAACATACAATGATAATATACATCAGAATATCTTCCGAAGTTAAAAATACATCAACAAATTATGGAGGTATATTTGCAATCACTCGGAGTAGACATTTGATAGTCAGTCGAAAAATGGCCTACAACACTCCCAAAAAAACTCCAGTTAAAATAGTCGATAGAAGACTATATGAATACAATGAAAAGGCAATAAATGCAATACTATGCGGTCTGGAAGATGCTAAATTCACCAAGGTCATGAAATGCACTTCAGCAAAGAAAATTTGGGATAAGATGAAAAGAATCTATGAGGGAGATGAAAAAGTAAAAGAGGCTAAATTTCATACATTCTCATCGCAGTTTGAAACACTACAAATGGAAGAAGAAGAAGATATTGCATCTTAATTTCTTCAAGTTGATGAGATTATGAATTGCATCATAGGTCTTGGAGAAACCATCGATGAAGAATCAATTGTACGAAAAATATTGAGAACCTTGCCACTGAGATTCAATCCAAAAGTATGTTATAATATTATAAACCCATTACATACTTAGGATAAAATAATTAATCATTTCTAGTTAATTTCCTATATTCTAGACTAGGTAGTTTTCCTCAACTTGCACCATTTGGTCCATACTTGCCATATTTACCCCAGGAGCACCTTCCTGCCATTTCTTCCTTTATACAATGTTTTCCTGCTTTTTAGTGGATAAGGTAAAGCTAGTCAACTAGGTAACCGCTATCTTTTGTGGCTAGGATTTTCTCTCAATATTACATTATTAATAGAATTTCCATCACTCACTCTTGCTTTATCCGATTCATGAGCTATTGGATTGATTTGGAAACTTCTTTAGTCACCTATGGGGGTTTATCATATTTAGTAAGCCTTCTTTATGAGATAGCATGAGTTGTCTCATAAGCAACTTGATTTTTCATTTATAAGGATGTATTAAATATGTAATAATATCAATCATCATTCATTGATCATTCCTTAATGTGTGTTCAATCTCATTATTCCTCTCTCTATTTTCTTGTGCATGCTTGTGAGAATTATCTTGTAGCTAGATATTCATCCTATATTTCCACATGGTGTCAGAGATTCAATTTCTACATGGTATCAGATCTCTGAAGTTATCAAGATATTCAATCTATCATATTTTAAGGAGTGCATCAAGCATCCAGTCCTTCTCTGAAAGAAGAGCTTGATTGAGCTTACAGGTATTTCTTCTAGTTTATTTTGTGCAGATTGTAGAGATCAACTCCAGGAGTGCAATAACAATTAAGCATGGAATCCTCTTCAGATATGATCATGTCTCCTTACAACTATCATGAATGGAAGGCCAATATTGGAATTTTGTTGCGCAGTAAGGGTCTCTACATATTTTCTATGGCTTTAGAAAATGAGCCAAATGATGTTGTTGAGAAATTTAAGTGGCATAATAGAATGGATGAAGCCTATGGGTTGCTTTGTTGGAGACATTTACCCACATGCACACTTAATTTGGTCAATTTGGCCTTGTTAAATCACTATCCTAAGTTTTATTGACTTAATCGGCATCAGATGAGCCCATTATGACATCAACATGAGCACACCTACGCCTACCTTCAGTTAAGGAGGCTAACTGGGCCTTCTCCTTCATTTGGGGAGGCTATCTGGGCTTCCTCCTTCAATCGGGGAGTCATCCTAGGGTGATCTGAGTGTCATTAATGCACCTAATTGCTAATTGATTGTTACAATCAGTTAAGCTAAGTGGTGTAGGCACCTCCATTCATTATATTGATTATTTTCATTAATATTTATGAACTGGAGACAACTAGGGCGCCTCCAACCACTTCTGATGACCAGTTTGACTTCAGTTAATCTCATCGGGGTTCATTTGAGTTAATGATGCACTACCACTTGTTGATTGGCATGTAGTGACATGTGTCTGAGCTACTTTCAATTAGACTTAGTCATCCATTGCACTCTGATATAGTTAGGACTCAATTGAGTCAATCAAGACTTGATCAATGGGTTAACTAGGTGTGTTGACTGTGGCTTGACATTCAATTCAACTACACCCATTCATTCAATTCGAATGACCTCCTAGGGAATTCAAATTGTCTTGGAATTCATGCATATTGCATGATCATTGTATTGTATTACTCATTCTTTATTGATTATACAGAGCGACTACTCCAATTGCATCACCATTATGCCATTTTCATGCTTAATTGTCTAAAATCTCTTATGAGACTGTGTTTTAGTCCCTAGATTACTATGACAGATTAATATGGTCTCAGAGCTCACTATGGGATGAAGCTCAGATCTCTCAAAAACATGGTTTTTGACAGATCTTGCATGAAAAATTGAGCAAAATCTCAAAATTCCAGCACTGCACCAAAAGCCAAGGCTTACCACTTAATACCCCAAGTAAAGAAATTTTTGATCAAGCCTGCTTGATCAATTATGCTGGGTGTGATGAGATCCTAAAATGAGCAAGATTTTCAACCTTACGGTGCCCCTTTTGTTGTGATTTGCATGTTTTAATAGGTGAAAAGCATTCGCTACAACTGTTTGAGATGGCTTCTTCCATTGAACTCTTGAGTCCATTCAATTTCCATTCATGGAAAGGAGACATGGAGATCCAACTATTGGCCAGAGGACTCTACTGGGTCACTGTGGACACTGAAGAAGAGCCTACTCATGTGATAGACAAAGCCATATTCTTGAACAAGAAAGATGAAGCATTCAGATTCTTGTGCCTCTCTATTTCCTGGGATCTTCTTTTTCATCTCTCGGGATTGAAGAATCCAAAGGAAATTTGGGACAAATTAGACACCCTGTATGGAAAACATGATGATTTGAGAGTTTACCAGCTTGAAAATGAGTTGATGTCTCTCCAGTCTTCCAATTTCATGACCTTAAATAATTTTTTCACAAAGTTCAAGCATATTATTACTGTTGAAGCAATGTAAGGTGGAGAAGGAGGATGATCAGCTCATCCTCTCCATTCTCTCCAAACTTGAAGCTGATTATTCGGTGTTTGTCTCTACCTTCCGTGCGGGGAATTTCACAACCCCTGGATGGAAGATGGCTTCACTCAATGCCTTGATTGAGTCCCTAACAAGTGATCATGATAAGCTTGTCCATATGGGGATCATCAGATCCTCCCGTGATCAATCCCTCTATGTCTTGGGGCCCAAATATATGAAGGGTAAAGGAAAGCAGTAGAAGAACCCAAAAACCAAATTCGAAGCTCCTAATCCTAAAGTTCAAAACCAGCAGCATGAAGAGACTTCCATCTCAAATAAGAACAAAGGAAAAGGGAATCACGGGAAGGAAAAAGTCAAGTGTTCATACTGCAGGAAGGGCTTCCACCCTGGACATGCCTACATGAAAAAGAAACTTGATGAAGCTAATTCTCTTCTTGAGAAAAATCACATCAATCTTTCAAAAAGCTTTCGGAGGAGAGATCAGGAAGATCGGGAACCACAGCATGAAAGAGGTCATGGTCTCATGGCAAGCACTTCAAAGTCCAAATCACTCTTGATTGGTTCTGGAGCTTCAAATCACATGATGGCTGAAAGAGACAATTTATCATCTTTGGAGATCGGCAAATCCATTCCCATCCACATGGGAGATGACTCCACATTCATATTCGAAGGACAAGGTACCGTAGATCTTGAGCATGGTTATTTTTCCAATGTTTTGTATATACCATATCTTGCATAAAACCTTCTGAGTGTTTATCAAATGACACATACAAGAGTTCCCAAGAGAGTCTCCTTTATCCCGGATGATGTAGAGATCACAGAACTTGCATCCAAAAAACTCGTAGCAAAAGGCCTTGCAAACCATCATGTAGAAGCCTACAATTTCTCCCATTTTGTGGTGGATGCAAAGTCCACCGCATTACCTTCAAATAATTGCAGCAATTACAGAATAATTCTATGGTTAAAGGCCTCCTGGTCATCAAAGCTACCACTGGAATTTGCAAAGGCTGTGTTGTTGGAAAGCACCCTGAGCATAAGCTTGATCGGGGGAAGGAAAGCCGAGCATCATGCATATTGGGAATGATACATTCTGATATCAGTGGTCCCATGCCTATCACATCCATGAATGGATCAAGGTACGTTCTGAATTTCATTGATGACTTTTCTAGATACACATGGGTCTTTTTTATCAAAAAGAAGTCGGAAGTCTTGGAAAAATTCATTGAATTGAAGGCCTTGATTGAGAATGCATCTGGCAAAAAGATCAAGATTTTGAGATCTATTAATGGTGGGGAGTATATCATATCAGTAATGAGTTACCACATATATGTTCCCAAAGTGGTATTCAGATCCAACATTCATTCCCCTACACTCCCCAACAGAATGATGTAGCAGAGAGGAAGAATCAGTCTCTCGAGGAGATGACCACTTGTATGCTGGAATCAAAGAAGTTGGCTGCAAATTTGTGGGATAAAGCCATGAATGTAGAAGTAGACATACAGAATAGAATTCCACACTCATCCATGAAAGGGAAGACCCATTTATAAGCATACTTCGGACACAAGCCAGATGTGTCGAATCTAAGGCTGTTTGGGTCCATTGCAATGGCCCAAATTCCACATGATAAAAGGAGGGCTTTGCAACCGAAAAGAATAAAATGTCAGTTTATTGGATATCCTGATGAATCAAAAGTTTTCAAGCTTCTGGATATCAGAACAAAACATATCATCATTGAAAGAAGTTTCATTTTCGATGAGCCTCTTCAGGAGGTAGAACTAGTGAAGGAGAAAACTGCTGAATTTCCTTCCTATTCTACTGAATATTTGGATGATGGAAATGGGGGTGATGACCATTATTTTGATCCTATGATTTCTGATATTAGTGAATAGAAAACATCAGATGCTGAATCAGAACCTGAAGTACAAAATCATCTCCCAACTTGGGCCCGACATACACTCTCCTCCGTAGGTGATAACATTGGAAATCCAGATGATCCAAGGAGAACCCAGTATGATTTCCAAAGAGCAGGTATTTCACTCTCTTGTCCTGATTATTTGCTATCTGAAACTTGCTACTTAATGATAGTTTATGATCCTAATTCTTACTACCATGCTCATAAGGATCCGAGATGGCAAGTTGCCATGGATGAAGAGATGAATTCTCTTCAGAAAAACACTACTTGGGAACTAGTTTCTCTTCCTTCGGGGAGGAAATTTGTTCAATGCAAGTGGGTGTTTCGGAATAAGGTTTCTGCTGATGGAACAGCCTGAAAATACAAAGCAAGTCTGGTATAAAAATGTTTCTCCCAGGTCCAAGGTGTGGACTACCATGAGGCTTTTGCACCGGTTGCAAAAATGGACTCCATCCGCCTAGTTTTGGCAATTTATGCATCTAAGCACTGGGAAGTGCATCATATGGATGTTAAGTATACCTTTATGCATGGAGATATTCATGAGGAGATATACATGAAGCAGCCTTATGGCTACATTTCTGATCCATCTTTGGTTTGCAAACTAAAGAAGTCACTATATGGGTTAAAATAGGTCCCAAGAGAGTGGTATTCCAAGATGGATGCCTTCCTTCTCTCGCAAAACTTCCAAAGGTGTAGATCAGATCCAAATGTGTATAAATAGAAGTCTGATGGTAATTTGATTATTATTGTTTTATATGTTGATAAATTTCTGATCACAAGTATCACAATTGCTTCTATTTTAGTCATCAAAACTGTTCTCCACAATGCATTTGAAATGAGCGATTTGGGGCTTTTAAAGCAATTTTTGGGGCTCGAAACTAAGCAAAACTTTGATGGGATAATGGTAACTAAGTACAAATACATATTAGACATTTTATTCAATTTTAACATGGCTGAATGTAAGTATGACCGATTCCCTTTCCTTTCAGGGATCAGACTTGAAGAAGGAAAAAGCACACCTCCCATGGACTGCACTATTTATCAACAGCTGATTAGTAGCTTGTTGTACTTGAATCATTCTTGGCCTGATATATGTTATGATATGAATTCTGTGTCAAGATACATGCAACATCCCCATGATATTCATTGGAAGGCAGCCAAGAGGATCCTCCAGTATATTCAGGGAACCAGGACCTACGACATTCACTATGGTGCAGACTCCGAGCTAAAGTTGGTTGGTTACACAGATTCTGATTGGGCGGGTGATTCTATTGATTAGAAGTATACTTCTATATATGTATTCATGTTTGGTGGTAGCCCCATTTTTTGGTCTAGTAAAAAGCAAGCCGACATAGCATTGTCTTCATCAGAGGCTGAGTACCGAGGAGCGGTGAATGCTTGCATCCAAGCTGTTTGGTTGCAAGGCATTCTTTCAGAGTTTGGTCTTGGTAGTACTTTGTCCACTGTCCTCTTTTGTGACAATCAAAGTGCTATTAATATATCCCCAGATCCATTTACCAGGTAGAGGACCAAGCATGTGGAGATACACATGCACTATATCATGGAATTGGTGCATGACATGACCATCTTTTTGCAATATTGCCCTACTGATGAGCAGATTGTAGACATCTTCACCAAGAGATTTTTAGAAAAGAAGTTCACTTACCTCTGTTCAGTGTTGGGGGTGAGTTCATTAGGGTGATCAGACTACTTTCAGTGTTAAAANCATGGCCCTAGCATTTCATGCACTTTATGTTTTACTTCTCGTGAGTATAGCTTAAGGGGGGGTGTTGGAGACATTTACCCACATGCACACTTAGTTTGGTCAATTTGGCCTTGTTAAATCACTATCCTAAGTTTTATTGACTTAATCAACATCAAATGAGCACATTGTGACATCAACATGAGCACACCCACGCCTACCTTCAGTTAAGGAGGCTAACTGGGCCTTCTCCTTCATTCGGGGAGGCTAACTGGGCTTCCTCCTTCAATCGGGGAGTCATCTGGGGGTGATCTGAGTATCATTAATGCACCTAATTGCTAAGCTAAGTGGTGTAGGCACCTCCATTCATTGTATTGATTATTTTTATTAATATTTATGAATTGGAGACAACTAGGGTGCCTCCAACCACTTCTGATGACCAGTTTCACTTCAGTTAACCTCATCGAGGTTCATTGGAGTTAATGATACGCTACCACTTGTTGATTGGCATGCAATGACATGTGTCTGAGATACTTTCAGTTAAAATCAGTCATCCATTGCACTCCGATACAGTTAGGAATCAGTTGAGTCAATTAGGACTTGATTAGTGGGTTAACTAGGTGTGTTGACTCTGACTTGCCATTCAGTTAAGCTACACCCATTCATTCAATTCGAATGAAATCCTTGGGAATTAAAATTGTATTGGAATTCATGCATATTTCATGATCATTGTATTGTATTACTCATTATTTATTGATTATACAGAGCTGCTACTCCAATTGCAGCACCATTATTCCATTTTCATGCTTAATTGTCTAAAATCTCTTATGAGACTGTGTTTTAGTCCCTAGATTACTGTGACATATTAATATTCTTTGTCTCTCAATTTCTCCTAATATTCTTTTTCATATTTATAGTTTTACCACTACAAAACAAGTATGGACCAAACTTAAGTCTCTTTTTGGGGTACAAGATGAGATAAGAGCACATCAAATGGAGAATGAGTAAATTTCATTGAGTCCAAGCAGTTTCAAATCCATTGAAGGATTATTCACCAAGTTCAATTCACTTATTCTTATTATCAAACAAAGTGGGATTGAAAATAAGGAATATGAATTGATTCTTTCAATTATATCAAAATTGGGTATTGAATACTCGGTTTTTGTGTCAACTTTTTATGCTACTAGGCTTTCTATTTCAAATTATAAAATGCCTTCTTTGAGTACATTCTTTGGTTTACTTGCAAAAGAGAAAGACAAATTGATTAAGATGGGGGCTCTTAAAATATCCAAGAACAAATACCATTCTCTTATAGTTCAAGGAATTAATAATGAAAAGTAAAAGGAAAAGCAAATAGTGAAAGAGAAGAAGCCGAAGTCATGATATGATGAAGATGAAGGATCAAAACTTACTGATGAAGGTTCGAATTTCATGAAGAAATTCAAGAAGAAAGGGAGCTCATCCAAGTGTTATTATTGAAACAAAGGTTTTCATTATGAGAATAAATGTTTCAATAATAAAATGGACATCATGTCCATGTTTCTTGAGAATCATAACATTGAAGTATTAAATGAACTAGAGAAGCCTACTGAATCCTCAGAATATTGTCATAGTTCACAACCCCAAGGTAATAACAACTATGCATTGAGTGCCATAGTTAAATATTTTTCTCAATTATTTGATATATATTCTTCCTATGATATACTAGAATCATAGTATTTCTTGGATAAACCACCTATTAGTCCACTAGATCCATCTCCCAATACTTGTGCTTTTTCACTAGATCTTGACTTGTATTTATCCAGCTCTTTCTCACTCCATTCAAATGATTATGAATATGATTTAGAAGTAGTTTTCAGAATCATATGAATATTATTACATCATCCATACCATTTACCCATCCTTTGAATACTCATAAGACTATACAAATCCCAAGTTCACTAGTTGGTTCCTTATTGGATTCCTTTGTAGTGTCACTTGTTTCTACTGGTCTCAAGTCTTGTCTAATTTTTACCTGGTTGGTTATCCATAAAATTAGTCATCTTTGTACTTCTGTTACACATGTTTGGATATATTCTTAACATATATGGTTCATATTTCAAATCCATATACCATTCATATTTACTTATCCATCAATTTTACCCAGTTCCTCATCCTTTTCCTTCTATAGCCTTGTATACTCATTGAGACACTATACCTTTTTTCTTTGCTGCTCCATATGATAATATTTCTGATATTTCATAGTATTTTAAGCCTCATTTCATAATTGGGAAGTTGCTACATCATTTTGAAAGGAAGATATATGATTCATTTCACCATTTTGTAGCTATACAAGGAACTGATTGTACTGAGTCTTTTACTCTTTGGGAAGGAGTATGCAAAAATATCTTTTCCTTTATTGATTATGATTTGATCTTAGAATATATTGGAAGCAATAATATTTCATATAATTATCCTTCATCATCAAATGATAACCTACAAGGAGTCTCTCCACTTGTTTTTTGGAGATACTACATTGATATTCTAGCGCATGATCATGGAGTTCACAACTTCTTCATCAAATTATTCAAAAATAATTTCAGTAAGCCCATTCAAGTGAATAAAATTACATAATGAAGACATGTTGTTCATATAGTTCCTTTTCCTTTGTTGAGGGAGTATTTTCCCCATGTGGTTTTGCCTCTTTCCTCAGTTTTCTAGACAAAATAATTGTAAAGGGTGACCATAGTCTTGTTGTTGGGCCCTATATACATCTATATTTATGATATTATTTAGATATCCCATCATAAATTCAGACTTAAAGGGGGGTTTTAGAATATTATAAACCCATTACATACTTAGGATAAAATAATTAATATTTTCTGGTTAATTTCCTATATTCTATATTAGGTAGTTGGCCTCAATTTGCACCACTTGGTCAATACTTTCCATATTTACCCCAGGAGCACCTTTATACCAATTCTGGATAGATTTTGCCAACTTTATTGACTTCCTGGATTAGAAACTACGTCTCCCTTCCATTTATGCCATTAGACAACTTTTTCCAGCTTTTCAGTGGATAAGGTAAAGCTAGTCAACTAGGTAACTGTTATCTTTTGTGGCCAATTCATCCTCCATGATTTTCTCTCTAGATTCCATAATTAACAATATTTTCCATCACTCATCATCACTTACTCATTATTTAGCCAATTCATGATCTCTTGGACTGATTTGGAAACTGATTTAGTCACGTATGGGGGTTTATCATAATTAGTAAGCTTGCTTTATGAGCTAGCATGAGTTGTATTCTAAGCAACTCGATTTTTCCTTTATAAGGATGTATTACCTATGTAATAATATCAATCGTCAATCATTGATCATTCCTTAATGTGTGTTCAATATCATTTTTCCTCTCTCTATTTTTCTTGAGCATGCTTGTGAGAAATATCTTGTAGCTAGATCTTTATCCTGTATTTCCGCATGGTATCAGAGCTTCAATTTATACAAAGTATCCATCCTAGCAAATAGAACCATTCTGGACAAGCCAACAAAGGATGAAATACATGGGATTCTAATTGCATATGAAATGAGGACTGAAAAGGATAATCCCACTTGAAAAGAAGATTCCTCCAAAGCCATAAGAAATCCAAAATGCAACAAGCATGAGCACAATAATTTGGATGATATATCAGACCAAGAAGAAATGAATTTTGTGAAAAAGATAAAGAGGGGATGTGGCAAATATAAAGGTAAGTTGCATTTTAAGTGCTTCAAATGTGGTAGAATGTGGTAGAGATAGTGTGAGTGACTCAAGAACTTGATGATAAAGAACAAATGAATATATATCAACAAATCCAAGTTGAGGGAAAGCAGAAGTTTCCTAAGAAAAGGAAGATTCTATATTCCAAGAAGGACGAAATCTCATCAGAAGAAAATGACATTCATGATAGTACAAGAGAAGTGTTGTTTATGGAATTTATTTGGGATCAGGACTTAGAACTAGATGAAGATGATTGTGTTGGACATTGGGTTCAACGATCCCCGTTAGTTTCGTGACATGGACTAATCGCCTCCCGAGATCCTAACTTTGGCGATTGTGGTGGATATTAACACCTACGGGTTTCAGTCTAACGACAATTGTGAGTCCAACAGATTGTTGATATTCTATTAAGGAGGGATCATGAGATAAAAGGACACATGAAATCCCATAAAAAACAATAAGAAAGTGTTCCTAAAATGGAATTTATATGTCACCTTCAAAATATGAAGCAAAAGAGGGATCAAGTGGTTTAGAACAAATCTCCAAATCTGAAGATGTGGAAAGTGCAAAGATTGATTGTGAAGGAGAGATAATTAGTGCATTGGAAGAATTAAAAAAGTCAAGAAGAAATATAAATGCATTAAAGGATCATTTGGAAAAAGTAGAAGAACAAACTAAGGAGGCCAAGGTCATTTAAGAAGAATTTGAGAAACAATTGAACATGAAGGAAATTGAGATTGAGAGACAATTGGGCTGTGCACTGAACGAGGTCAAAGTATTTGAAGAAAAAAATATTGTGGTGGAAGAATCTTTGGAATAAACAAAAATGAGAATTGAGTTTTTGATAGAACAAATTGCACAAAAGGAAATAGATATTACGAAATTGAAAAGTGATGTTATTGATGTAAAAAGAGAAAATCACTCCGTGGACAGTCAAAGACAGTTTAAACATGAATTATCAGATTGCACAAATCCAAGAAGAGTTGAAATGTGTCTTGATGCACAAACTCAAGTAAAATTCAACAACAACACAAGAATCTTAGATGAAATACTAAGCAATCATAGGTCTCCAAAAAAAAATTTGGTCTTGGTTATGAAGAAATGAGTGAGAAAATCTGCGCTAGTAATCAAGGATCTATTATGAAACAACAAGATACATCACATTAGAAGTTTGATATACATACATAACGAGTTGGATTTAGGTATGGACATTTTTTCAGTTACAAAAATAAAGTTAGTATAGTAAAATTTTTGAGATGTAATTATATTTCCCATGTAGTGAAGTACTGTCATAATATAGGATATTATGTGTGTGATGGATTTGGACACAAGTGTCAATACTGTCCAAAGAAAGAAAAACAACAGAAAATAACCATTTTGTATAACAATGACATAAAAATATGCAAAGAAAAAGAAAGGTGTTATGTACAATATTAAAAGTATTTTGCACACATAAAAAAATGGGTTAAGAAAAATCCTTAGACAAGTACAGTTGAAGCAACAAATTATTTATTCCCATCTTGCTAACCATTAAAAGGTTAAGTACGATCCTTAGATTCAACATGTTATTCATTAGGAATTCAAGGAATGTATTAGTATGCATTGATGATTGTTCCGTCAAATCACACTGATGTAAAGGTGAAAATGAATTGCACATAAATATACTACCGTAGTAAATTATTTGTGAAAATTTGACGCACAAATGACTCATACATATGATTGCTCAAAGAAAAATACAAATAAATGACAAACATAAGTTCTGCACAGATATAACATTTTTACATAACCAAAGTTTGTATTATATTCAAAGGTTTCCATTACAGGAAGTAAAAATTACATAAGATCTCTGTCACAGAAATAAAAGTCAAAGTAGCAAATGAAAGCATGCTAAGGCCTAACAATGTCTGAAGTATATTAAAATGTTGGGAGCTGTGTTTATAAAAATTGAAAATTATAAAATTGAATTAGAGCCAAAGCTTGAGGTCCATCTCCATGACATGAGTGGCTGGTTGCTTAGATAAGTGAAGTTCAATATCCAATGGATATTTCTCGATGAATTCAGAAGCTATGAAGAAGTGGACAAAGTTACAAATTCAAATAATATGTGTTTATGCTACTCTCTTCAATCTGAATCAAATTTAGTATGACAAGTATTTGTTCTTGTTGTTTCTCCATGCATTCGATTATCTTCTCCATACTCGAAAATTTCTCTAAATTACTCTGGTTAACTTGAAATTGGGAGTACAGGTGCATGAAGTCAGTTTCCTTCATTTGATATTTCCAAATTATCATGTCTACTTTCAACCTCATGAACTTAGCCTGCTGTGACTGACCTAGTGAACAAAGACTGTCGAATAAATTGTTAAACCTTTGAAAGTGATAAGACATGGAAGATGAAGATAGGACAATCATAAATCATGACTCTTATAGAAATCCTGACAAGTAATGAACTAGGATAAAGAACCACGCTAGACACAACTCATATATAGAATCGAAAGGAGTTTCCTTGAACGAGCAAAAATAAATTGAAGAGACGTTGAGGTTAATTGCATTCATGAACGATCAATTCAAATATGACTAGGGAGACGTCAAATTTATTGCATGAATTAATAAGATCAGGTAAGAGGAAAAAAAGAGGAAATCCAACTCATTGTTTTGTAAGAATGAAATGTTGTCGACTAAAATATCGAAGTACAACAACAACACATCAGATTAAATTGTTGATGGAAGAAAATGTGTGTGATATTAAGAATTTTTTTGGACATCAAGGTGTGAAAAATCACATGAAAAATTTGTGAAAGATTACATTAATCATTAACTTGAATTGAGTATATGATGTAGAAAAAAACATCAACGACATGGAATAACAACAAGTTTTGGTGCAATAGAAAGATGAATTGAGAAGCATGAAGACAAGGGAATCAAATACTAAGAGTATCCATTTTCCATTGATGTAAAAGGGGGGGAATGGAGAATGAATAATGGATAATGAGGAACGAAGAATTTAAACTACAAGCTAAGGAGGAGTGATTTGCGCAAAAGAGTAGAACAAATATTCAAAATACATGAACATAGGGGGAGTATTTTGCACACGGAAGAAGAGATCATAGTTAGGGGGAACTCAATGTTAGTTGGTGTTGACATCAATGCCAAAGGGGGATATCATTGAACCTTTTTGTTTTCATTGATGTCAAAAAGAAAACAAACAAGCTTGATGTCAAATAAGAAATGTTTGTGTTGTCATTGATGTTAAAGAGTAAACAAACAAGCTTGACGTCAAACAAGAAAATGTTGATGAAGTAGAAAGTTTAGAAGCTTGTTGTTACAATTGACAATGCTGAGTAAAAATCTAGTTTGAATAAATACATACAAGTATATGTAGTCCTCAATGATATCAAGAAATTCCTCTCTATGTAAGTAAAGGCAGTTTGAAGAAATACATATAGAAGAAACATGGAAGTTCAGAAAGTGCACAAATCCCAGTAAGACATGGGATGCATGTGCACATATATCACCAAGTCATTAGACTCAAGTGCGCGGAACCCCACAAGGATGAATTATCAAATGTTGCATGTCAATGTAAGAAGAAATAAGGTGGTTAACTTGACTAAGAAGTACGAGGGTTGGGGCATCATCGAGTAAAAGGAATACCAACTTGTGGACACATCTCTTGAACAATATGGCTTATGTGACACACGTGAGAGAGTGTTGAAGAGTACATAAACACATATATTAGAATCAAAAATCACATATAAAATAAACACATATTTCAGTTTTTGATACACAAATATTCATATCAAGGAAACAGGAAGGGGTAAGGAAAGGGGGTTTTAGCTTCCTTCTAGTTGGTGCTGGTAAATACATTAGGGAGTTGATCATCTTCCTTCTTATTGGTGTTGGTAAATACAAACAAAATATGGTGTTTCCATTCAGTCAAAGCTGAAGGATTCAAAGAGGAGATATCAGTCTTCAATCATGTTGGTGCTTGAACAAATGATATAAGTCCTTACAGGTTAGTGCTTGTAAACAACAAGTTGTTGCTTGCAATCAACTTGGTTCCTGAGTGAGTTGGTTCTCACAATTTGGATATTGGTGTCTCCCATTCATGTAATCAATATATCTATATATCTATATATCTATATATATATATATATATATAAAGTTATTTTACAGATTTTTTTTGTAAATGTGTCCATTATTGTTTTTGATAGAGAAATTTGCAAAGTGCAATTTATAAATTCAAAAAATTTAAAATACGCACTATATACTGATTCACCCCCATCTCAGTATATTAAGAGTTCCAACATGTTGTTTACTATAAAATTCTTCATTTAGCTCTCCATTTAGCTTTCCGTTTAAGAAAGCATACTTTACGTCCATTTAATACACCTTAAAATGCTTAAAACAAGAGTATGCTAAAAACATTCGAATTGCTTCCATTTGAGCAATAGGGGAAAATTTTTCATCAGAATCAATTCCTTCGACTTGAGCATAACCCCTGCATACAAACCTAGCCTTGTTTCTGATTATTTTACCATCTTCATTCAACGTGTTCTTGAAAATCCACTTAGTACAAATAACATTCTTATCTTTAGGTCTTGAAACTGCCTCCCAAGTTCCTTTTTTCTCAATTTGACCAAGTTCTTGACTCATAGCCTTGATCTGGTGTTCATTGTTATGGGATTCATTGAAATTCTTGGGTTCTATTGTTGACAGTAGAGCCAAATCTCTTCTTTTTGGATATTTTCATAGATGAATTCCATCTTCAATATCACCAATGATAAGATATTCTTGATGATCTCTTTTCACACTTTTGGATTATGTTTTATGGTTTCTTTGATTTCTGGATACTGATATGGGTGCCTGTTCTTCAATTTCTTGTTTCTCTTATTGTTCTCTTCATATTCTTTGGTTTCTTTTCCTCATAGATAGACTCATTTATTTACCTTTCATCTTGAAGCTCGATATTTTGTGGTAATTCTTCGTCAACCTTGACATCTATACTCTCCACAATTCTTCTTACCCTTTTGTTATAGCATTTGTAGGCCTTCTTGTTAGTGGAATATCCAAAAAATATACCTTGATCAATTCTTATATTCAACTTACCCAGATTATCATTATTTATTTTGATGTAACACTTGCTTCCAAATATTTTGAAATATCCCACAGATGTTGGTCTTCCTTTCCATACCTCATAAGGGGTTTTTATCATTGTTTACTCTTAGATGACCACTGTTTATTATGTGTACAACTACTGCTACAAATTCTCTCCAATTTTTTTTTCCTGTGTTGGATTCAAGAAGCATATCCCTTGCTGTCTCTTGAATCGTCCAATTCTTTTTCTTAGTTATTCCATTTTGTTGAGGAGTTCTTGCCACACTGAATTTATTTGAATTCCATGTTCTTCATAAAAATTGTTGAATTTACTTGAGGTGAATCCCCCTCCATTGTCATATATTAGACATTTGATTTTGTTCCCACTTTCATTTTCAACTAGATCTTTGAAAGTTTTGAATTTATCAAAGGATTTGATTTTTTCCTTAAGAAGAGCCACCCATATCATTCTAGTATAGTCAGAAATAAACAACATAAAATACATTTCTCCTTCAATATTTCGAGCTTTGGATGGTCTACATGGATCAATATGTACCGATTCGAGAGGTTTTGTAGTAGATTGATATTCCTTTGGTTTGAAGGTTGACCTTATTTGCTTCCCATGTTGGAATGAATCACACAGTTTGTTTGTAGGATTAGATAGTTTTGGAATTCCTTTAATTGCCTCTGTCCTATTGATCATTATGATATTGTCAAAATTAAGGTGTCCTAGTGTTTTATGCCAAATCCAATTATCATAAATCTGGCCAAGACAACAATTTTCTCCTTAGATTTCCTCTAAGATATATACATTCCTAGGTGTTATAGTTTTCGTTTCAATTACTTGTTTTGATCTATTTTGTCTAATTTCACAAAATCAAAATAAAACATAAGATTGTAATTTGCAAATTACACAATTGTCGCAAACTTAGTAAGTCATGCTTCAGTCCTTCAACATATAACACATTCGGAGATTTAGCTATGCTTTTTAGTGCCACCGTTCCTTTTCCCATGATTTTTGTTATTCCATCATATCCAAATGATACATCCCCTCCTTTCTCCCTTTTTAGGGTGATCACATTTTCCTTGTCACCAATCTTGTGTTTTGTACATCCACGGCCAATATACCACTTGTCTTCATCCTTCTGATCATATAGATCTATCCCACATATATCATTTTCATTTTTGTCTTCTTGACTTATTTGATTTATTTGATAGTCTATTGCTAAATGTCCAAAATTATATCATTTAAGACATTCAAAATCATACTTGGATAAGGGTGAAAAGGATTCTGATTTGTGTAAGCATACTTATTTTGACCGTTTTCCTTAGTATGAGTTCAAGTATACTTATTTTCTAAAGGAGCTATACATTATGCTACTTTATAACCAAAATAATGGAAGGTATAACAATTTCCAAAAAATAGGCTTTGATACCTGTGAGATAAATGTCTTTTGGAGGGAATAAAATTACTTGTTGGTTTGGTTGTTTTCCTTCTCCATGAAGTGGTTTATGGTATTCTTGACTCAACATCCGGTTTAACCATGTTAGCATAATTAGTTGAGGCATGATAATTTTTTCTTCTAAGTCTGGAAACTTCATGTTCAATATATTCACATTCTCTTTCATCGATTGTGATTCCTTTACGGATTTATTCCAAAGGTTTCTTCACCTCTTAAGGATTTATTCCAAACTTTTATTCATCTCATTAAATTCAGACTTGTATTTAACAATTCTGTCTCTCAGACTATGTGTTTCTTGTTCCTTGGAGTATTCTACTTCATGGTTCTGAGATTCGGTCTCAAAACCAATTCCTCTCTTGTCATATGGTTTCCTTTGTTGGAAAATCAAGTCATTCAGATATGTGGAACTTTTTAAAAATCTTTGATTTAATATGCTTGAAATTTTCAGCTATTCTTGGAGATCTTGTGTCTTAGCTTCTTTCTTTGAAATGTTCTCCTTCCATTAATGGGGTAATTGATTCCTTGCTGCTATGTGTTCCCTTATCTACTTCTTGTTAATAATTTTTTGATTCTCAATTTCGTCTAAAGCTGCTATCAACTCAGATTCAAGATCAACAATTGCTTCCTCTTCATTATATTCATTTGTCTCACCTTCTTGATGAGTTTGATTTTACAAATCTAGGAACAAAATTTCATTTATGCCATTATATGAGTTTTCTTGTTCTTCATCATGGTTTGGAACCTCATCTTCAACTTTTGAATAGTAATTTTCTTTTATTGCATACCTTCCTTTTGAGTAGTCCCTTCTTTGATTTGTTCTATCTTTGTGCTTCCTTAGTGGACACTTTGTAGCAAAGTGTCCAATCTTTCCACAGTTAAAACATTCCATAGGTAACTTACCTTTGAACCTATTAGTTCCTCTGGGTAACTTGTTGAATTTTTTTTCCATTTTTTCATCCAAAAAAATAATCTAGGCTCGGAGGAGAAAATGACGTATATTTCATATTTTGTTGATTCTTCTTGGATGCATTAAATTCAACTTGATTTTTCTTTGGATATTCTATTCTCATTTCATAGGAAACTAGAATTCCATGTAGTTCATCCAGTTTTAGCTTATCTAGATTCTCTCTGTATTC
This sequence comes from Pseudotsuga menziesii, assembly GCA_001517045.1. NCBI lineage: Eukaryota > Viridiplantae > Streptophyta > Pinopsida > Pinales > Pinaceae > Pseudotsuga > Pseudotsuga menziesii. Next base: position 598,360 of record LPNX010942990.1, read on the forward strand.
AATGGTTGATACCTTTGGATTGAACCTAAGTGGAAGTGATCTCAATACCTTCTAAATTACTGCCTCTTATTTTATCGCTTCTCCTAGACCGCTCATCATGTTTATTACTTCTTCCACTCTTTGGAAATATGCAACAACATCTTCTTCCTCCATCATTTTTAGGCCTTCAAATTGAGTTCTATAGGTTTACAAATTTTATTTTTGAACCCCAGAATTGCCTTGATAAACATTCTTCAATTTGTCCCAAATTTCCTTGGTTGTATTGTAATTCATTACCTTTACAAATTCCGTTTCCTTCAGTGCACATAAAATTGAATTGAAATATTTAGCATTATATTTTCCTTCCTTTCTTTCCTTCAAGTCGGTTGGAGGATTTTTTGGTATAGTATATCCATTAACTACACTTTCCCAAACATCAAACCCCAATGAAATCAAGTAGGATTTCATTCTCTTGCTCCAGAAGGCATAATTTGTGCCATCAAACAATTGAATCTTCTTATAATCCATGTGTGTTATTAAGGATCTCATTCAAATAGATTATACCTGTTTGAAGGACTAGCTTTGATACCAATTGTGAACCACACCAAAGACACCGAGAAAGGGGGGATGAATCAGTGTCTTGGACTCTTAATTTGTTTTTGCATCATATTTCACACTTATTTTCCATATCCTTATTAACAAATACATATACTTTGTGCAACATAAACACATACACAACAATATTTAAGTGGAAAACTAGGATAAAAAAATCCGAGAGTTGTGTGTGTGTGTGTGTGAGAGAGAGAGAGAGAGAGAGAGAGAGAGAGAGATTGCATTGAATGAAGCTGCTTCATCTGAGGAACCTCTTAAACAATGAAAATGCATGATATAACATGAATAATAGAAAACATAAGAGATTTTATTGATAGCATGCCACTTTGAGGGGGCAAGCTCCTTTGAGCAATCTCAATACGAAATAACTCATGGATGCTTTCATTGGCCTTAACATGCATTTATATATTAAGTCTAATATAAAAAAATATTACTCCCCATGAATGTGGGATAATACAATATACTTTGGGATGACTTACAAAACATATGCATCCAACAAAAATATACTAACAAAGCACAGAGAAGGGTTAACACGGGTTCCTAACATCCCCTCCCTCTTAGAAAATCTTTGTCTTAAAAGCTTTAGATATGGAAATTGTTGCTGAATATGAAGGAGTGGTTCCCATGTAGCATCCTATGGTTGCATGTCATGCCATTGAACTGTTAAAATTCCATATTCTAAGTTATATTATCATCATTTAATTTCAATTTCATAACAAAAGCATATAGACAGGATCACTGAAAGAAACAGTATCACAAGAACAACACAGATTTATCTTGGGAAAACCCTAAAGGGAAAAACCCGGCAAAAGATTCCTCAATATAGATGCCCCAAAAATATAAAAGGTAAAACCCAAAAGACTGGTCCTCCTCCTTCTCCAGCTACAACTCTTTCTCTCTCTCTCTCTCTTATGCGCTACACAAGTGAGTGTGTGTTCCAAATGAGGAGTGCCTCACCTCTATTTATATTCTTTCGTTCACTTGACATTTAACCCTGTCATGTAGGATCGAGAAAAATTATAGGCTCGAGTAACCATAACTGGGTTAACTTAATATAATAATATATTCTAGAGGGTACTAATGACCTGAATTACAACAGAGGGGAATTCCTCATGACTCTTATTAATTCTACCGATTAGGAACATCGAGGTACAAAGAAATACAAGTGATTCTCCCGATAGGAACATCGGGGACCACAAAAATATATTTAGAATATTCTTCGAAGTTACAATAATTCAACACTCCCCCTTAACGAGAAGGGTATTCTACAACAACATCAACAACAACAACAGTTGGAGAAGGAGGGAATCATCAACATCATCATTAGGGTGATACATCTATAGATCATCAGAAGCTTTTTATCATCTTCAACATATAGTATTCATCTTCAATTTTTAGCAGTAGCAACACTTTGAATGCTTTATCGACATCATCATCATCAGCAGTACTTTGATCTTTCGATCAGCAACATCATCATCATCATACTTTGAAATTTTGCTCATCATCATCATCATCATACTCTGATCTTTTGTTTAGCATCATCATCATCATACTTTGATATTCCGATCAGTAACATCATCATCATCAACAACCTACAATCCACAACACAAAGACGAATGTCTTCGTATCACTTTTGGACTTAAGTCCAGGGATGATTCAATCCTACCACATTGTTGACAGCCGAAGCTACCAGATACAATTACGGGATAATCACTCCCTATCACTTTAGGACTAATTCCAAGGATGATGCAATCCTACCACATTCACGGGGACCGAAGTATCTGGATACATTCTAAACAAAAATTCAGGGATGATGCAATCCTGCCACATTCACGGGGAATGAAGCCTCCAGATACATTTTGAACAAAAGTCCAGGGATGATGCAATCCCACCACATTCACGGGGACCGAATCCTAAGGATACATTTTGAACAAAATTTCAGGGATGATGCAATCCCACCACATTCACGGGGACCGAATCCTCCAGATACATTTTGAACAAAATTTTAGGGATGATGAAATCCCACCACATTCATGGGGACCGAAGCCTCTAGATACATTTTGAACATAATTTTAGGGATGATGCAATTCCACCACATTCTTGAGGACCGAATCCACCAGATCTGTTTTAGACAAATGTGTCAAGATGATACAATCCCTCTTCATTCTCGGAGGCATAAGTCTATGAATCACTTTAGGACAAATGTCCAGGGATGATACACTCCCACTGCAACATCACTTCTCCCCCTTTTGAGGAAGGTCTTTCTGAACAACACTAAGCTTGTATAGAAAGTATTCAAACTTTATCTGGGGTAGAGGTTTCATCAACACATCAGCAAATTGTTCATCAGTACTCACATACTGGAGCTTTATGGCTCCCTTTTGCATCATATCTCAAATGTAGAAATACTAGATTTCTATGTGCTTCGATCTATCGTGGAACACTGAGTTCTCCGTCATCTTTATACAGCTTTGGTTATCACATAGAATCACTATAAGATCCAAATCCAGGTTGAATAAACTTGACATCAGCTTCCAAAGCCATATGGATTCACAACTAGCAGAGTAAGCTGCTATATATTCTACTTCAGTTGTGCTAAGAGCAGCACTGGATTGTTTCCTACTAAACCATGAAATCATAGCAGATCCCAAACAAAAGAATGCACCTGATGTGATTTTCCTGTTAGAGACACTTCCAGCCCAATATGCATCTGTATAGCCATACAATCTATAATCATGGTTTCTGTCATAGTACAGACCAAAGTCTATAGTCCCTTTTGGATACCTCATCACATGTTTTGTAGCTATCAGGTGAACCCGTCTAGGTTGAACTAGATACTGACTCAAGGTGTTCACAACAAAACAAATGTCTGGTCTGGTATTTGTTAAATACATCAACGACCCAATAATCTATCTGCATTGAGTCACATCCACCAACTTTGATGAGTCATCAGCTAACAACTTCAGGTTGGAATCCATGGGTGTGGCCATGGCTTTGCATTCCAACATATCAAATCTTTTCAATATCTCTACTGCATACTTTCCCTGGTTGAGAAAGATTCCTTCAAAACTTTTCCATTTTTCTAGACCTAGGAAATAATGCATTAACCCAAGGTCTTTCATCTCAAATTCTTTGGCGAGTTTCTTCTTGCTTTCCACAATCTATTTCTCATCCCCTGTCAGAAATAAATCTTCCACATATAGTAACAGTATGACAGGTTTGTCTTCTATGACCTTGAGGTAAAGGTTAGGATCGACTTTACTCTTGGTAAAGCCCATTCTCATTAGGAAACTATCTATCCTTCCATACTAAGCTCTGGGAGCTTGCTTCAGGCCATACAGGGCCTTCTTCAACTTGCATACGTGAGTCTTTCTGTCTTCAACTTCAAATCCTTATGGTTGTTCTATGTATACTTATTCTTCAATCACACCATTCAGGAAGGCTGTCTTCACATCCATATGGTGTAAGTCCCACTTCATCATGGATGCAAGTGCCATGATCATTCTAATTCAAGTATACCGTGCTATTGGAGAAAATGTCTCTTCATAATCAATTCCCTCTTTGAGAGAAACCTCTGGCCACAAATATTGCTTTATAATTTTTGATACTTACGTTAGCTGCATGCTTTATTTTGTAGATCCATTTGGAGGATACTACACTCTTTCCTTCTCTTTTGGGAACTATATCCCATACATCATTCTTCATTATTAACTGGTATTATTCAGTCATTGCTTCTACCCAATCTTTCTTCTGTACTGCTTCTTCATAGTTTGTAGGTTCTTGATCCACCAGATCACACATCAAAGCCACACAGCTGGAAAATAGCTTGGGATTCTTGCTTATCCTTGTGGAGCCTTCAGGAGCTCCATATATTTCTGCTTCGTGTATAATTTTTCTTGCCCAAGCAGGCTTTCTCTTTCATGACATCTACATCGTAGGAGGTTCTTGTGGTTATGTCATATCATGTTCTTCAGGTAGTTCATCTTCAGGGAGGAATGTATTCTCAACATTTCTGGGAGGTACATATTCCTTATATACTTCTTCATGTTGACACTTTTTGGAACTCTTGAGAGCTACTTCTTCATCAAATGTTACATCTCTACTGATTTCCATGTGATGGAATCTAGGAATGTAAATTCTGAATGCCTTGGATATTTCACAGTATCCAACAAATATTCCCTTCTTTCTAGAAGGGTCCAATTTGGTTCTTTTCTCTTTTGGTATATGAACATATGCAAGACAACCAAAAATATTGAGGTGAATTACCTCAGGCTTCTTTCCCATGAACATCTCTTCAGGAGTTTTGAATCCAAGAGCACTATGAGATATTCTATTATGTACATAGACAACAGTCTTTTCTACTTCTGCCCATAGATGCTATGGAAGATATTGATCATATATCATTGTCTTCACTGCCTCCATGATGGTTCTATTCTTTCTTTCTGCAACACCATTCTGTTGAGGATTGTAGGGAGTGGTTAGTTCCCTCTTGATTCCGACATCTTTACAGAAGGCTTCAAACTCTTTTGAAGTATACTTTCCTCCATTGTCTGATCGGAGTGTTTTGATTCTCTTGTCTGAAAGATTCTCTATCAAGGATTTGAATTCCTTGAATTTCTCAAACACTTCACTCTTTTCTTTCAAGAAGTATATCCAAGTATTTCTTGAATATTCATCAATAAATGTAATATAATATTCGAAACTACTTAAATATGTGGAGGACATTGGACCACACACATCTAAATGAACCAATTCTAGCGTATCTTTTGTTTTTGTTTTGCTCTTCGAAAATGGATTCTTGGGGTTCTTTCCTTTCGCACATCCTTTGCAAATGCCTTCATGTTTGATCTTCATGTCTGGTAATCCCGTCACTACTTTGTTCACATGAGGTAGTGCTTTGTAATTTATGTGAGAAATCCTTCTATGTCATAGTTCACTAGGATCAATGGACTCATGAACAAGGGTTGTTTCTGAATGTCCCTTGAATTTATACATGCGTCCTTCTTCTTCACCAATGATAATTGCATCTTCAATATTCTTCCCTTTGGGCCACATGAGTACTTGGCCATATATGAATGCAACTCTGAATCCTTTCTTATCTAAATCTGAGATAGAAAGTAGATTCTTCTTTAGACCAGGTACATATAATACTTATTTCATATTTAGGGGATTTCCTGAATCAAGCTTGTATCTTGCTTCACCAACTCATTTGATCGGATATTGATAGTCATCTCCTAGGAATGCCTTCTGAGGAGATTTCTTTTCTTGAAGTTTGGACAAAGTTTTATTTTGTCCTGTCATGTGCTTTGAAGCACCACTATCAATAAGCCAAGTGTCTTCTCCAGGTGTTACAGACCCAGAGAGTGCAGGAAATAGTACATACTCTTCTGCATCTTCTTCTCTTGCTTGCTTCCTTGGAGGTACTTCCTCTTCTTCTTCTTCATCCTCATCTTTAGCTATATCAGTGTGATGTCTTTTGTTGTTGTTGATACTCTTCTTATATTATTGTTTCTTCATAAGACAATTTCTGGCAATGTGTCCTATCTTATCACAATGAAAACATTGAAAGCTAGAGTAGTCCTTATTTGATAGAATTTCTCTTGATATTTGGAATCTTCTGGGAGATTTATACTCCTTGTGGTTTCCATTCTTGAAGTTGAGTCGAATTATTCTTCTCTTCACATGAGTTTCTAGGGCTTGATCATCCTCCTTTAGTAGGGCTTCTCTATTTTTCACTCTAGTCTCCTCTTGAATGCAGTCTTCCCATACAACATCAAACTTCATGCTTTCCTTCCTGGAACACATCATCTGGATGAATGACTCCTAGGGTCTAGTGAGACCATTAAGAGTAGTCATAACCATCTCATCTTCATCAATTTTGTCTCCAATGGCTTCTAGTCATTCTTTGATATGATAAACCCTTGTGAAGTAGTCCTGGATGGATTCTCCATGACTCATCTTGGTGCTCTTCAGTTGAGCTCTTAGATTCATCTTTCTGTTGATGTTTCTACCCTCATACATTATGGATAGGGCATCATACATTTATTTTGGACTCTTCTTGGATGACACTTAAGGGATCAAGTGATCCTTGATAGAGTCAACAATAATCCTTTGTGCCCTAATCATATCCTTCTTGTGCTTCTCCTTAGCTTCAGTTTCTTTAGGTTTTGCAACTTCCTCTTTGGTATACTTATCAAGATCATTCTCTTGGAGAATGAGACCAATCCTATATTTCCATGCTCAGAAATTCTCTATGCCTTCTTATTAATCTTGCACATTGATCTAGGTACTAAACATCAGTCTCATCAAAGATTAATCAACAAATAACTCATGAAATGGTGTAATCGGACTACAAAATGAGTAGTCGCTCTGTATATTCACACAAAGAATGAGAAATTACATTACAATGTCATGCTACAAGCATGAATGAGAAGCAATTCGAATTCCTAAGGAGGTCATTCGAATTGAATGAATGATTCTAGCTTAACTGAATGTAAGCCACAGTCAACACTCAAGTTAACCACTGATCAAAACCCTAATTGGCTCAACTGAGACCTATCTGAAGTCAGAGTACAATAAATGACTGAGTCTCAACTGAAAGAGATTAGACACATGTCATAGCAAGCCAACCATCAAGTGCTAGTGCTTCAATGACTCCAATGAACCCCGATGAGGTTAACTAAAGTGTAACTGAACATCAGAAGTGGTTGGAGGCACCCCTGTTGAATCTAGCTCATTAAATAATCATTAAATAATAAATTTAATGAAGGGAGGTGCCTTCACTGCCATATTTAACTGATTGTAACCATCAGTTAGCAATTAGGTGCATTAATATCACTCAGATCACTCCCGGAGTGCTCCAGTTAGCCTCCCCGAATGTAGGAGAAGGCTAAGTTAGCCTCCTTGACTGAAGGTAGGCATGGATGTGATCTAGCTAATGACATTTAATGCTCCATTGATTTTAATTAAGCCAATAATACTTAGGATAGTGGTTTAACTAGGACAAATTGACCAAAATGAGTGTGTAAGGTGGTAAATGTCTCCAACACCCCCCCTTAGGCTATACTCAGGAGGAGTTAGAAAACATAAATGCATAAAAATGCTAGGGCCCCGACAACTAAGGCCATAGGTCACCCTGTACAATGCTAAAACTGAAACAATGCTAAAACACAAACTAAGTGAGGAAAAGAGGGAAAACCTAGTGGGAAACCCCCCCCCTCAAGTTGAACACTGAAATTAGTCTGAATCACCCTGATGAACTCACCCCCAACAGTGAACGAAGGTAAGTGAACTTCTTTTCTGAAAATCTCTTGGTGAAGATGTTTGCAATCTGCTCATTAGTCGGGCAATATTGTAGAATGATGGTCCTATCATGCACTAGCTCCCTGATGTAGTGCATGTGGATCTATACATGCTTGGTCCTATCCTTGGTAACTGGATCTATGGATATCTTAATAGCACTTTGATTGTCACAAAAGAGGACACTGGACAAAGTACTACCAAGATCAGACTCTGAAAAAATTCCTTGCAACCAAACTGCTTGGATGCAAGCATTCACTACTCCTCGATACTCGGCCTCTGCTGAAGATAGTGCTATGGAAACCTGCTTTTTGTTAGACCAGAAAATGGGGCCACCACCAAATATGAATAAATATCTAGAATTAGACTTCTGATCAATAGAATCACCCCCCCAATCGGAATCTGTGTATCCAACCAGCTCTAGCTCGGAGTCTGCAACATAGTGAATGTCGTAGGTCCTGGTTCCCTGAATATACTGGAGGATCCTCTTGGCTACCTTCCAATTAAGATCACGAGGGTGATGCATGTATCTTGATACAACATTCATGGCATAACAGATATCAGGCCTAGAATGTGTCAAGTACAACAAGCTACCAATCAGCTGTCGATAGATAGTGTAGTCCATGGGAGGTGTGCTTTTTCCTTCTTCAAGGCTGATCCCTGAAAGAAAAGGGAATGGTGCAGGACTACATTCAGCCATGTTAAACTTGAATAACAGGACTGAAATTTATTTGGACTGAGTTACCATTATCCCATCATAATTTTTCTCAATTTCAAGCCCCAAAAATTGTTTTAGGAGCCCCAAATCACTCATTTCAAAGGCATTGTGGAGAGTAGTTTTGATGGCTGAAATGGAGGCGACTGTGCTACCTGGGATTAGTAATTCATCAAAATATAAAACAATAATAATTATATGACCGTTAGACTTCTGTAAATACACATTTGGATCTGATCTACACCTTTGGAATTTTTGTGAGAGAAGGAAGGCATCCATCTTGGAATACCACTCTCTTGGGGCCTGTTTTAACCCATATAGTGACTTCTTTAGCTTGCAAACCAAAGATGGATCATTGATGTATCCCTCAGGCTGATTCATGTATATATCCATGTATAAAGGCTGACTTAACATCCATATGATGAACTTCCCAGTGCTTAGATGCTAAAATTGCCAAAACTAGGCGGATGGAGTCCATTTTTGCAACCAGTGCAAAGGTCTCATGGTAGTCTACACCTTGGACTTGAGAGAAACATTTTTCCACCAGACTTGCCTTATATTTTTAGGTGCTTCCATCAGTAGCAACCTTGGTCCGAAACTCCCACTTGCATTGAACCAATTTCCTTCCCGGAGGAAGAGAAACTAGCTCCCACATAGTGTTTTTCTGAAGAGAATTCATCTCTTCATCCATGGCAACTTTCCATCTCGGATCCTTATGAGCATGGTAGTAGGATTTTGGATCTGAAATAATCATCAAATATCAAGTTTCAAACAGAAAATTATTAGGACAAGAGAGCGCAATACCTGCTCTTTGGAAATTAGATCGGGTTCTCCTTGGATCATCCCGATTTCCAATGTTATCTCATGCGGAGGAGAGTGTCTGTCGGGCCCATGTAGGAAGATGATTTTGCACTTTAGGTTCTGATTAAGCATATGATTATTGCTGCACACTAAGATCAGAAATTAGAGGATCCAAATCAGGGTCATCACCCCCAATTTCATCATCCAAATATTCAGTAGAATAGGAAGGAAATTCAACAGTTTTCTCCTTCACTAGTTCCACATCCTAAAGTGGCTCATCGAACTTGACACTTCTCTCGACGATGATCTGTTTGGTTTTTATATCCAACAGCCTGAAACCCTTAGATTCATCAGGATACCCAATAAAAAGACATTCTATGCTTTGCGGTTGCAAAGCCCTTCTTTTATCAAGTGGAATCCGGGCCCATGCAATGGACCCAAACACCTACAGGTTGGACACATTTGGTTTGTGTCCAAAGTATGCTTCGAAAGGAGTCTTCCATTTCATGGATGAGTGTGGCACCCTATTCTGAATGTATGCTGCAGCATTCATGGCTTCAGCCCACAAATTTGCAGCAATCTTCTTTGATTCCAACATACAGGTGGTCATCTCCTTGAGAGACTGATTCTTCCTTTCTGCTACTCCGTTCTGCTGGGGAGTGTAAGGAATTGAATGTTGGAAATCAATACCAATTTGGGAGAATATGTGCAGAAAATAATTACTGAAATACTCCCATCGATTATCATATCTCAAGATCTTGATATTAAGCCCAGAGGAATTTTCGATCAAGGCCTTCAATTCAATTTTTTTTTCACATACTTCAGACTTCTTTTTGAGAAAGAAGACCCATGTGTACCTTGAAAAATAATCAATAAAAGTAAGAAGATACCTTGATCCATTCATGGATGTGATAGGCATCGGACCACTGATATCAGAATGTATCAACCCAAATATGCATGTAGCTCGGTTTGCCTTCCCCCGATTGAACTTGTGGTCAGGGTGTTTTCCAATCACACATCCCTTGCAATTTCCGGTGGTTTCCTTGATGACCGAGAGGTATTCAACCATGGAGTTTTTCTATAATTGCTGCAAATATTTGAAATTTATATGGTCAAACCTTTCATGCCATAGCCTACTAACATTATTTCCATGATTTAGCAGAGTGGTGGGCTTTGCATCCGGCACAAAGTAGGAGAACTCATAGGCTCTTGCATGATGGTTTGCAAGAACTTTAGCAATGAGTTTCCCGGATGCAAGCTCTGTTATCTCAACATCAATTGGGCTGAAATAAATTCTCTTAGGCACTCCAGTATGTAACATTTGATAGACACTAAGGAGATTTGATGCTAGAGATGGTACATGCAACACATTTGAAAAAAAACCATTTTCAAGATCAATAGTACCTTGTCCTTCTAAAATGATGGTGGTGTAATCTCCCATGTGGATGGGGATGGATTTTCCAGTCTCCAAGGATGGAAAGGAGTCTCTTTCAGCCATCATGTGGTTCAAAGCTCCAGAATCAATCAAGAGTGCTTTGGACTTCGAAGTGCTTGCCATGAGGGCATGGCCTTTTTCATGCTGTGGTTCTCGATATTGCTGATCTCTCCTTCGAAAGCTTTCCAGAAGATTGATGTGATTTCTATGAAGGAGAGAGGTAGCTTCATCAAGATTCTTCTTCATGCAGGCATGTTTAGGGTGGAAGCCCTTCTCGCAGTATGAATACTTGACTTTTTCCTTGCCATGGTGCCCTTTTCCTTTGTTCTTCCTTGAGCCAGAAGACTCATCATGCTGCTGGTTTTCAACTCTAGGCTTAGGAGCATCAAATTTAGTTTTTGGGTTCTTCTACTGCTTTCCTTTAGCCTTCAAATATTTGGGCCCCAAGACATGGAGGGATTGATCACGGGAAGATCTGATGATCCCCATCTGGACAAGCTTGTCATGTTCACTTGTTAGGGGCTCAATGAAGGCATTGAGTGTAGGCATCTTCCATCCAGGGGTTGTGAGCTTCCCCGCACGGAATGTAGAAACAAAAACTAAATAATCAGCCCCAAGTTTGGAGAGTATGGCGAGGATGAGATGATCATCCGCCTTCTCCACTTTGCATTGCTTCAAGAGTAAAACAGTGTGCTTGAACCTTGTGAAAAAGTCATTCAGAGTCTCGAAATTGGAGGGTTGGAGAGACATCAATTCATTTTCGAGCTGGTAAACTCTCAAGTCATATTGAATTCGATATAGAGTTTCCAATTTGTCCCATATTTCTTTTGGAGTCTTCAATCCTGCAAGATGGAAAAGAAGATCCCGGGAAATAGAGAGGCACAAGAAACCGAATGCTTCATCCTTCTTGTTCAAGAATCTTGATTTTCTATGGCAAAACCAGGCTCATCTTCAATGTCCATGGTGACTCTATAGAGTCCTCTGGAGTGCAGTTGAATCTCCATGTCACGATTCCATGAGTGGAAATTGTATGGAGTCAAAAGATATACTAAGGAGGCCATCTAGATTTGTTGGAGCGAATGCTTCACCTGTAGAAAACTTGAAAATCAAAACAGAAAGGGCAATGTAAGGTCAGACAGCCTGGACATTTTAGGCTTTTATCACACCCAACATAGTCAATCAAGCAAGCTTAATCAACAATTTCTTTACTTGGGGTATTAAGTGGTAAGCCTTGGCTTCTGGTGCAGTGCTGGATTTTTGAGCTATTGCTCAATTTTCATGAAGAAATATATCAAAAAACTTGTTTTTGAGAGATAGAGCTTCGTCCCACCGTGAGCTCTGATACCATATTAATATTGCACATTGATCTAGGGACTAAACATCAGTCTCATCAAAGATTAATCAACAAATAACTCATGAAATGGTGTACTCGGACTACAGAATTAGTAGTCGCTCTGTATATTCACACAAATAATGAGAAATTACATTACAATGTCATGCTGCAAGCATGAATGAGAAGCAATTCGAATTCCTAAGGAGGTCATTTGAATTGAATGAGTTAGTCTAGCTTAACTGAATGTAAGCCATAGTCAACACTCAAGTTAACCACTGATCAAAACCCTAATTGGCTCCACTGAGCCCTAACTGAAGTCGGAGTGCAATAAATGACTGAGTCTCAACTGAAAGAGACCAGACACATGTCATAGCAAGCCAACCATCAATTGCTAGCACTTCAATGAATCCAATGAACCCTGATGAGGTTAACTGAAGTGTAACTGAACATCAGAAGTGGTTGGAGGTGCCCCTGTTGACTCTAGTTCATTAAATAATCATTAAATAATCAATTTAATGAAGGGAGGCACCTTCACTACCCTATTTAACTGATTGTAACCATCAGTTAGCAATTAGGTGCATTAATATCACTCAGATCACTCCCGGAGTGCTCCAGTTAGCCTCCTCGAATGTAGGAGATGGCTAAGTTAGCCTCCTTGAATGAAGGTAGGCATGGATGTGATCTAGCTGATGACATTTAATGCTCCATTGATGTTAATTAAGCCAATAATACTTAGGATAGTGGTTTAACTAGGCCAAATTGACCAAAATGAGTGTGTAAGGTGGTAAATGTCTCCAACACTTCTAGCTTGTCCTCAAGATTAGTGCTTGGGGCCATCTTGTCAGAAAATCACAAAAAAATGAAATTATACGAAATGAGAAACTAAACTTAGCAGGAGATGCGCTTGACTGAGGCGAGTTGACTGGTGTGTTGGTTTCTGGTGATCTCAAGTCTTTACCTTCCAAATCAGACTTGCGAGATTCAGCTTCTGCAACTTCTAGCTATTTTCTGGTGCAGCTGTCAGGTTTGACTTTCCCAAAAATTCACTCACCCAAAAACCTCAATTCTAGGCTTAATAGATGCACTCTAGGAGGGCGCAACTTTCTATGTAAGCATTTTTTCGAAAATAATTTTTTTTCCCGAAACCCTAATTTCTTCCGAGGGGAGAGAGAGAGCTTTTTCACCTTATGAAAGTTGTCCTATTCAGGATAGCTCTGATACCATGTTAAAATTCCATATGCTAAGCTATATTATCAACACTTATTTTCAATTTCATAATAAAAGCATATAGACAGGATCACTGAAAGAAACGGTATCACAAGAACAACACAGATTTATCCTGGGAAAACCCTAAAGGGAAAAACCCAGCAAAAGCTTCCTCAATATAGA
>LPNX010942990.1:611958-631289 GCA_001517045.1 Pseudotsuga menziesii
ATACTGATCCTCCTCCTTCTCCAGCTACAACTCTTTCTCTCTCTCTCTTATGTGCTACATAAGTGAGTGTGTGTTCCAAATGAGGAGTGCCTCACCTCTATTTATATTTTTTCGTTCACTTGAAATTTAACCCTGTCATGTAGGCTCGAGTAAACTTGTAGGCTCGAGTAACCATAACTGGTTTATCTTAATATAATAATATATTCTAGAGGGTACTAATGAACCGACTTACAACAAAGGGTACTTCCTCATGACTCTTATTAATTCTCCTGATTAGGAACATTGGGGTACAAAGAAATACAAGTGATTCTCCCGATAGGAACATCGGGGACCACATAAATATATTTAGAATATTCTTCGAAGTTACAATAATTCAACATGAATTAATACCTTTGTGATGGTCAAGAGCGAAGATGACGAGTGTGCTTATTGAGGATGCCCTCTGGATCCAAAATGATGGATCCTTTGTTATCCAATTATGGTAAAATAGTTTGTTCTCTGATGTTCGTGCCAAGAAATTTCTTAAGAGAAGAGACATGAAATACTACATGAATGCGAGAAGAAGGAGGAAGTTCCAATTTATAAGCAACAAACCCAATATTCTGAAGAACCTTATATGGCCCATATAACTTTAGAGCTAGCTTCTGACGCCCTTTGAGTTTAAAGTTGGATTGCTTGTAAGGTTTAGATGAAGAAACACCATATCACCAACTTGAAACGTGCTCTCAGAATGGTGTTGATCGGCTTGTTGTTTCATTTAGTTTCTTTCCATTTGAATATTGTCCTGCAAAATGTGAAGAAACTGATCTCGATTTTGGAGAACTGTGTCAAGTTCCTGAACTGGTGAACTGTTGGGGGCATATGGAAGGAGCATTGGAAATGATTGACCATAAACTGCTTCATATGAAGTTGTTTTAGATGCAGTATGGTAGGAATTATTGTACCACCATTCAACGAGAGGGGACCACTTTTCCCACTGATGCTGTTTTTCAAAGGTGAAACAATGAAGATAAGTTTTCAAGCATTTGTTGATAACTTTAGTATGACCATATTTTTTTGGGTGATATCTAGAACACATATTTAGTTAGGTGCCAGTGTGGTGAAATAGTTCTATCCAAAAATTACTTGTGAAAGTTGCGTCCGGTCTGAGATAATGAAAGACGAGATTCCATGAAGACATAAGATCTGGTCAATGAAAACTTGTGAAAATGAGGAGGCGGTATATGGATGGATGAGAGCACAAAAATGACTAAATTTGGAGAGTCGATCAACCACAACCAAGATTACGGTCTTCCCTCCAGATTTAGGGATCCCTTCAATGAAATCCATTGAAATATATATCCAAATCCTTGTAGGGATGGGAAAAGGTTCGAGTAATCTGAGAAGGAGTTTCATTTCACCCTTGTGGAACTGGCATGTATCACATTCAACCACCACCTGTTGAATTTCCCATTTCATTTCCTTCCAAAATAAATTACACCATGCCCGCTCATATGTTTTGAGGAACCCAAAGTGACCTGTTGATGGAGAATCATGGAGTTCATAGAAGATATCCTGTTGAATATCTGTGCTCTGGGGAAGCACCAGAAGACCCTTGTATCTTAGAGAAGAACCATCACAATAGTAGTGTGGTATAGCATAAGGGTTATTGAAAAACCATTGGATGATTTCAGGTAATGAAGAATCATTGACATAGCCTTGCTGAATAGGTTGTAAACAATTTGGAATAGGCATAGAGATAGCTGAAAGGGAAATGTGGTCATCAAATGTGCGGGTAAGAGCATCCGCCACAATATTGTCCTTACCCTTCTTGTAAGTGATATCGTAGTCATAACCCATAATTTTTCTAACCCATTTCTGTTGTGTTGGGGATGGGACCCGTTGTTATAGGAAATATCTCAAACTTTGGTGATCAGTCTTGATGCAAAAATGATTCCCTAATAGGTATGTACGCAACTTTTGTATGGAATGTAAAATAAACATCATTTCCTTCTCATATGTGGAGGCAGATAAATTCTTACCGGAAAGGGATTTGCTAGTGAACGCAATGGGATGTTCATATTGAAGGAGAACATAATCAAATCCATTTTCACAAGCATCACTCTCAATAGTGAAGGGACTAGAAAAATCGGGCATAGCTAGAACATGTGTGGTACACATAGCTTGTTTCATTTTTTCAAATGCACACTGATTAGCATGTGTCCATGTAAAATCATCCTTTTTTAGTAGATATGTTAATGGAGTTACGATCTCCCCATAATCCTTCATAAACTTGCGGTAGTATCTAGTTAGTCCCAAAAACCCATGAAGGCTCTTGAGTGTTTGAGGATGTGGCCAAATTTTCATGGAATCTATTTTGGCAGGTTCTATGTGAACCCCTTGTGCTGAAATAATATGCTCGAGATACTCTACTTACTCCTGCCCCAAAAAACATTTAGACTATTTGGCATGGAGATTATTGTCACGTACCCTCGCCTATTCTCCCCAAGAGAGAGGAAGAGACCTGCACTGTTGCTGCTCTATCAGAACGAGCAATCTAGCCCCATGAACACAATAAACAAATGCATTGAAATAAAAGACATGTAAAAATGCATTGTACATGAAATATACAGCAAAAGAAAATCATTCATTCAAGCATTCATCACGTTCATAATAATTCATAAAACAAATACATTGCAGAGATTAAACACAAGAAGATACTTATCTTGAGAAGAATCTTCCTCGCAACTAGCTATGTCGCCACAATGTTCCACCCAACCATAGCTAGTGTGCTCATCAATCTCTCAGTACCACTGCCACCCCCAATCTGGGAATGATTTCCACAAGGAACTAGGGAACAACAAACTTACACATAACAAGACCATACAACCATAGTCAATACAACACACAGTTGGGTTTCACATACTGTCCAGCCAAGCCAATAAACAGTTGTGTTCCACAGGCTACTAAGGAAACAAGCCAATAACATATGGGTTCCTTGGACATACTCAGCCAAGCCAACAATCACATCAAAAAACAACCAAACCCACTAACAGATGGGTTCCTTGGACTTACTCATCCAATTCAACACAAAGATTCACTTCACAACAAAATACAATTTCTAGGTATGGACACAAACGTCCTGAGAACTAGAATCGAAGACGGTAAATGGGGAAAAATGACCTAGGTGAGAAAATCATTTCAGGAAACGTTTAATGTCTTCACAGAAGAAAAAATGACCTCTACAAACCCCTAATTCGTGGATTCGAATTCAGAAAAATGTCCATGGCCATTACGAGAGAAACAAATGACCTCCCTAAACCTACAAATCGTGAATCTCTTTTGGCCATTCACTAAGCAACACAAAAATGGCTTTTCCGAGCCATGGCAAGATGAGGAAATGTAGAAAATGTGAGGGAAAATGCACAGCAAGATCTAGCTGCATGAGGAAGACAAAAACAACCTATTAAAACCCCCAAATTGTGAACCTTTGCTACCCATTCACTCAGCAAAATAAAAATGAATTTCTAGGCATGTATAAATGGAGAAAAATGCAGAAAAACAGGATGAGAATGCCCCAGCTATCTCCAGTTGCATGAGGAAGCAAAACACATGGGTGAATAATGGCTTGGGCCTCCATTTCCAAGTATTTTCTTGTCCCATAAGTCAAAATTCGTTTTCCCAAAAAATGGGTGGCTTTCCCAATACAAATTTGACTGCCATACTCTTCCCATCCCAAGGCATTAACTACCTCAACCAATTCTAGATGTTTGGGCACAAAAGGAAAAATGGGTAGTTGACAAATTTATGGTTTTTTCCTTTGACATTTTCCTCAACACTATTGGCTCAAGAGTTTGAATACCCCCCCCATTCCTTGTGAAATCATGCCCCCATCTCTTTAATGTTGCATTCAAATAGCTAGTTGTGGGTATTTTTATTAATTGCATATTTACATGATGTCCAAAATTATATTGTGCCATTGGCTAGCACAATAACCATTGGCATCGATTTTAATTGCCGAAACATAAAACACTAAATCCATGGTGGGGACTTTGCCTTGAGCTCCACACAACGATTTAATAACGCTATTTAAATCATACATAATTTAATGCAATTGGGGTCAAAACCGAGATATTACATTCCCCTCCCCCTTACAACAACACTGTCCTTGGTGCTTTACAAAATTGCACAAAATGCTACACTGGTACTACCTAATTGCTCTGCAAAATTGAACAAAAATAGATGTGCCCATCGCATGGCATCCTCCATCTCCCACGTAGCCTCTTCAAGATTGTAGTGCTTCCTATGCACCTTTACCTATACATTAATGGCATGATCTGGAACTCTTCCCTGGTTCCACTACATGGTTATCTTGCATACGAACTCCTCCAAGTCCTTGATTGCATACATCAGTACACACCACATAATATTTTTCTAGGTTTTGGAGAATCCTTCTCCTTAGCTTGGAAAATTTCCAATGTCTTTGGAAACCATCAATACCCATGTTGACAAGTCCCAAGCAATGATTCAATTCTCATGTTAGTATTCACAAGATTTTCTAAAATCATAGATGAATCACATGCACATTTATATTGACATATAATCAACAACAAGTTTCCAAGTGAACCAAATGCTTATCTGCATAAGTATCTTCTTTTGGATCCACAGGTATCCTCTTTGGCTTTATCCAACCATGGTACCGATGAAACCTGCCCCACCCCACACAAGGATGGTACCTCTTCTCTGCTATAGAATCCTTTAAGCGTACCCACCCTTCCAGTGCTCTCTAGGGTGTGCATTAAAAGGTAGCCAATTTTTTTCAAGCCTCAGATCACCTGTGAAAATATCTTTCAACTGATATCTGATAGCTCTGTTCAAGATCCTAACACCTCCTCTAGGTTCTCACCAATCTTAGGTTCTTCCTTTCTGAACACCACAATGACTTAACTCATATGTCAGATTCATTCCTATAGGATGCAATCTATAACAAGATTTTCAAAACCATGGCTGCATCATATGCTCATGTGCATTTACAAAAAATGAACAATAACAGAAGATTGAAAGTAAACCAAATACTTATATGTATAACATATCTCAACCAATATCTAGTAGCTCTGCTCCAGATCCTAACACCTCTTTGGGTGTTCAACGACAGCTCCGGATTAAGAGCCTAGCACCTCCTCCAATGCTCACCAAGCTCAGGTGCTTCCTTTTCGGACACCATAATGAACTAATTCACATGTCAAATTCATTCTTATACGATTCATTCCTTAAAAATATTTTCAAAATCATAGTTGAATCATTATACAAATGTGTAATTACAGAAAATCAACAAGGATTTTCCAAGTAATCCAATACTTATCTGTGTAGCATCTCTCAACTGAGATCTAGTAGCCCCACTTCAGAACCTAACACCTCTCTGGGTGCTTAATGGCAGCTCCGCACAAGGGCCTAGCACCTCCTTGAAGTGCTCACCAATATCAGGCGCTTCCCTTCCAGATACCATAATACCTAGGGCTTATTCTCTTCACGGAGCCCCCACTCTCATGACTTTCCCCTTACAGCGTGAATGGGTGTGGAAAGAAGCCTAACTGGATGTCTTACACCCTGGGCATCCCAAGTGATGCATACCAGTTCCCAGATGTCTAGGGGAAGAATCCATGTACCCAAGTACATCCTTCCAAAGGAGCCATCTATCCCAAACACATCCTTCCGAGAAGCTATGTACCCCAAGTACATCCTTCCGAGAACCATGTACCCCAAGTACATCCTTCTGAGGAGCTTTGTATCCCAAGGGCATACTTTCATCATCTCACCTGCGTTAGATACAAGCATGTAGTTCACATGAGATGTCATCATAATAATGTCAATCATATATTTTCAAATCTATTTCATGCATTCATGATTTTCCAAATATCAAACAATCAATAACATTGATAGTTAAATAAAAATCTGAATTCACAATTTTTCTCCCCACAGAAAAATCAGATTTTTGCAACCATGAGGCCATCCTCATACTGTTTGGATTTTGCCAGTGGGAGTACTTATCCCCTACTTACACATGCTTCCCAAACCCTAGACATCCACATACAACATGTTATCTGGATGCCATTTAGATCAACCAAACAATCAATAGCAATCAACAACAAAAAATTGCAATATGAAATTTAAAATCTGTTATGTTCATATGTTAGATTTCAGTCACGAGATCCTTCTCATAGCACATGGAATATTTCGGCCTTGGTTTCACTGGGTACAACCATAATACCCTATTCAGGTCATTCTACCTACATTATATAGGAAGTCCTGATATGATTGTACGCACACACGAGGGTCATCTCCTCATGGAACTACAGGTTTGTATGCAGGCCTCCTCAACCCATGCATATACTCAACTTTACCTGTAGAATATCCTTCAGTGAACTTCTTATAATATCTTGCAAGTCCTATTGAAGGTCTTACATATGTCACCTTTCTTGGGGTAGGCCAACTCATAATGGCCTCAATCCTTAGAGGGTCTACATATATTCTTTCATATGAGATAATGTGACCAAAATAATGAATTCTATCTCTATAGAAGTCACATTTTCTCAACCTTGTATATAGCTGATGCTTCTTGAGTAATTTCAAAATCAACCTCAATTGTTCCACATGTTCTTCCTCATTCTTAGAATAAGTAAGAATATCACTGTTATACCAAAATCTTGTCACCATCATGTGATAAGACCTTGGACATACCTATTTTCCCTTAATCCCAGCACTTGGAGTGGAAACTCATACCATTTGTCAATCTTTCACAAAAATGCTCAGCACCGCACTTTCCCCTTTTCCCAAGAGCAGTACCTTTCTTGCACCACCTATCCCTTGTTATCCGCAAGGGGTGCCACCGCTTATGGCCATTAGTCCATAAGCATTTCTTACCTGAACCACTCTGTCATTGAAAGAGAAAAGCAGTACCCTGGGTAAAATGGGAAAAAGAGAAGATTCTCGAGGCTTCTAGACGATGAGCCTCGTGTTCTCCCTTATCCCTATCATTGTGGGTCAGTTGAGATCAAGATCCCTCATCCTAGGATCTTAGAGGCCACCTCATCCACTAATCTCTCAACCATCCCTATCCATTGAGCCTTATAAATACAAGCTCATGTCCATGGTTGAGGGGAGAACCATTGAAGTATTGTTATGTTGTTGGATTGATTACTTGGCCCAAGCCATTGAAGAGCATAGAGAGCAAAAGTCAGAGCTTATGGGGATGAGAGTGCTTGGTTTCATGGAGATGCATGTCAACACTAAGGCTTAACTGGTTGTAAACTTCTCCATTTTATCTTAATGCAAACCTGATTTACATCCCAAATTACTGTTGTTGTTTGATTTCACATGTATGTTGTTAGATTCCTTAGTCACTAACATGGATTAGTAGATTATATTCTGGTAGCTTTGATGTGTTTGTGTGTTTAATCTGATTGTAGGTACACAGGGTTACTATCAAAGCATCACATTCCAGGTATCTACGACGTCCAGTGAGGGTCTTCAACCTTTGTCCTCCATTTGTTCTGGATCTGAACCATTTAGACCAGTGGAACACCTTACTGTCCGCAGAAGGTGAAATATTCCATCTAACAAATTTGGTGACTCCACTGGGGAATAGATATATGTATCAGTTGTTCTGATCTTCCTTAGTTCTTCAACTCTTGTCCGAATCTAGGCTCCTTCTCTGACTCTCTTTAGTCATATCTGCTATCTGACTTAGTGAATTTGGGTTTGAAACTTCCAGATCTGTTCAGATCTGAATCATTTCGACCTTTTATGATCTGTTTTTATGTTCAATATAGTAGTTTTGACCTTGATCTAGTATTTTTATGACTTGATCTATCGTTCTCTTTGTGTTTTTGTTTTCTATGGGGAACTGCGCCCATGCAGTGTATGAGGAGCAGTGCCACCGCCTGAATAGAGTGGGTAGCACGGGGTGCCACCGCTTGTATCCCATTGGCGAGAAGCGGTACTGGGATAGAACCGCCCTGTCAACACTAGAGAAGCGCGGTGCCAGGCAGGCATCATTCCAAGACCTTCTTTTCCTCATTTTTTGTAAAAAATTGGGTTGTTTTGCTTTCAGTCCTGCACTGTCAGGCTTGTGTGACAGAATCTGATGCTTGTGGCTTGAAATTTTATGGTTTAAAATTGGTTTGATTGAGAAATTCAAAAGCTAGACTAGACTTTTTGATTGTTCATACACTTTGGTACTTGTTGATTGTGATTGCGAAAGGATTTATTGTTTTTTGAAAAGCTTAGGGTGTTAGTAAGATCTCTTTTCATTTCTGTTATATAGACTAAAAGAAGAACATTTGATTAGCATCTTAGTTTCATTTCTTGTTTGCATAGAGAACTTCTTTTTCCTTCCTTTAAAAAATAATTTTTTTGACTAAGACTAGGTTATCATCATTGAGCGTTGGACATTAGATATCTGATTGGATTTACAAGCTTTCAGGCTCTTCATGTTCTTTCGTCTCTTATGCATTTAGTACTATCTCAATCAAAATAAAAAAACATGGTAGTTTTAAGTTAGATTTGCCTATGTTTTAAGAGAAAATTGAAAAAATAGAGTGCATTTGCATGTAGTGTGCTTCTTGTTTTTCTTTTAGGAAAGGAGATTCTCCCCCTTTTTATTGCTTTCAGAAAAGAGAAATCAGTTTGGAAAGTGTTGATTGTCTTTGATTTTGTGTTCAAGACTGTTGTTTGGAAGTATTTTTGGTTTTGAAATGAAAGAAAATACTCTCTTTCCCTCCCATAAGTAGGCATACTGAATGGTAAAGTGAAATATTTTTGCATAAGCATACTGCATGGTTTTACTTTTCTTCCAAAACATCATGCATTCACCTAACCATCCACTTTAAAATAAATGGTAGTTATAGGTTAAAATTTATGTAGCAATTGGAGTGATAGGTTAGAGACATGTTCGGCCGTCGTTAAGCGTAGGAGCTGTCGTTATTTGTTTGCATTACATTCCGGGACTCATGCGGTTCTTCCACGTACTGTTAGTATATCGAACGACCTTTCATGTACCTTTGAGGTATATAGAAAGGTACTTCACGTACTCGATTGTATATCGAAAGGCCCCTTTTGTACGGTTATGCATTAGACAACACTACTACCGATTCTAGCTCCCACGTACCTTGAGTATATCGGGAGACCCCACTAGGATACCCTATCCATTTGAGAAAAGCCCTTTGGTCATCTTGCTTTGAGCCATACACCCAAAAAAACATTCGGGGAGATTACTACGCATGTACCCTCGAGGTATATTGTGAGTGGCACCTTCTTGACAATCCTGGTGAGAGACCTGACTTTTTGAACCCCTCCTATCATTTTAAGTGTGCTTGTTTTGGCCTATAGCTTGTGTAGGGAAATTTATTGGTGTGTTTTTTAGATTTTTAGACCCTAGGTTAGATAGGAACTGTACAAACTGGCTGAGTTAAGACATTCCAGAAGAGTACAGGGCTTGCCACCTGATTTTACTCCTGGTTCAGGAGAAAATTCAATGGAAGCTATCGACCAAGGAGCTGCTACCACCTCCCAAGTGGGGGATAATGTGGTTACAGAAAGTGGAGTACCATATTCTTCACACTCGCCTCCCTTGGTCGAACAAACTTCTCAGGGAAATACCTCATAACCATTAAATCTTCTGGAGGTTATGGTTATCACATACCTGTAGGTAATATCAATCATCCACCCAATCCTACAGGGATGCCTTATGCTGGAATTCCATACTCTAGTAACACTTTTACGCCATGGGGGAAACCCAATTGGTCTTACATGCTAGCTA
Source organism: Pseudotsuga menziesii (assembly GCA_001517045.1). NCBI lineage: Eukaryota > Viridiplantae > Streptophyta > Pinopsida > Pinales > Pinaceae > Pseudotsuga > Pseudotsuga menziesii. The sequence continues at coordinate 621,755 of LPNX010942990.1, forward strand.
TGGGGGGGATACCTATACACACTGCAGGAGGTTCCGGAGGATCGCCTTATGGAGGTCCTCCCCCTGGGGGGCCTAATGGTCCCAGAGGATCTGACAACTTTCCTCCTTATGGTCCTAGTGGTCCTGGTGGTCCTGGGGGGCATGGTGGCTTTCCTCCTTATGGCTCTAGAGGGTCTGGTGGCCCTTCACCTAGTGGTTCCATAGGATCTGGAGGTTTACCTCCTGGTGGCTCTAGAGGGTCTAGTGGCCCTCCGCCTAGTGGTTCTGGAGGCTCTACAGGTTTACCTCCTGGTAGCTCTGGAGGGTCTGGTGGTCTGCCTCCTGGTGGTCCTGGTGGTCCTAGTGGTCCTAGTGGTCTCGGTGGTCTTGGTGGTCTTGGAGGCCTTGGTAGTCCTCCTCCTGGAGGCCCTAGTGGTCCTAGAGGTCCTGATCCTAGAAATCAACCCCCTGTGGGCAGATTTTCCGATAGTTCTTCGTCACAACAACCTATTTTTCAGTCCACTTATGGTCCTACTGGTAATTATATGCCATATCAATATTACCAGTATGTGCAACCCAACCATCAGTTACCTTTCCTAGAAAATTTGGACTTACCTGACTTGTCCAAGTTGATTAATGACCCCATTAGACACAATCCCTCATGGTCTCCTATTCCGGTAAAGTTACCATCGGATATCCCGAAGTTCGATGGGAAGCAGGGAGATGATTCGAAGAACCATGTTATGACATTCCATTTGTGGTGTTCTTCAAACTCCCTCATGGATGGCTCTGTTCATTTACGACTCTTTCAACAAACTTTGACCTGTACAACCACGAAGTGGTACATTGAAATACCATGACATTCGTTTGTGGATTTTGGCTTGTTGGCAACCATGTTTCTTACACACTTTCAGCTTCCTATTTGTTATGAAATGGGCACTGATATTTTAAATTCTCTATGACATAACACCTCTACCCACATATTTGATCATATTCATGAGTGGATAAGGCGAAGAAGGCTTATTAAGGCACTTATTCCGGATCAATTGTTAGCTGATTGGTTTACCAAATCCTTGTTGCCTCCTATTGCCCAAAATGTGGCTATGGGAAGTGCCGTTACTGAAGAGCAGGCTATTAGTTGAGCCCAGTATCTAGACTTGGTCTATTCCCAATTTAGAAATCTTTATGACTTGATTCCTCAAGCTCCTCGCCCAAGCACCGATCCTGCCAGTCCACCAGCAGAAGTACCTCTTGATGGGATTGTTGGTTCAATCCAATCCTCGTCAGTAGTGAAACCTACCAAGCAAACCCAAACTGCCACCCCTACTCCTTCGACTCCTAAGGTTTCCACCAAGGTCAAATCTATTCAAAGTACTCAAACCTCAGGTAATAATAAAAAGAAAGGTAAAAATAGAAATAAAAAACCTGGAAACCAACAGGAGACTCCAATACCAACCAACAATGATAACGATAAAGGGAAAAGAAAGACAAAATATCCCTGTCTGCTATGTGGAGGTGACCATTTCTCAAAGGAGTGTCCTTGTCAGGACGAAATATCCCAGTTTCTAAAGTCCAATCCCGCACCTGCAGTACTTACGGATTCTTTTCCCTCTCAATAACAACTGATAGACCACATGTCTAATCAGGGTAACTCTAGTTCGTCAGAGGAAATTCGTATGATGTCCTCAGATACCATCAATATGCAAACTTAAAGTAAGAATTATGACAAACCCGCAGATAAGAAATAAGATCATTCTTCTTCAGGGAAAGCTCCCTCTACTAGTTCTCCTGAATCCTCGTCTACTGTCCCCTTATCTATCGAGAAGCCTACTCTTGACATAATTTTGCGTCCACCTAAGAGCACTCTTCGAAAGGCAGTATTTAACCCTAATGCCCGAGATGCTCAATTTTATAATGTGGTTGAAGATATCACTTAGGCACCTTATGCAATTTATACCTTAGAAGTACTCCAAAGTTGCCCTACACAGCGCAAAAACTTGTTGACAGCATTAGGAGCTTTAGACCTAGATAATACTAACTTAATTCATTTCAATGTTGAGAACTATAAGCCTAGATTACCGCAGAAACTTGCTTTTCAGATCATTATGAAAGTAGTGGGAAATAAACTTTTTCGAACAGTACTATATGAAGGAGCTTCGACCTCGGTTTTGTCTCTGTCTTGTTGGAAGGCTCTCAGCTCTCCCGAGCTTGTAACATCACCTACGACCCTTAAAGCCTTTGACGGATGGGGTTTTCAACCCCATGGTCTCATATCAGTCCTAGTGGTTGAGCTGGGGGAAAAACCGTTTCCATTCAAGTAGAAGTGGTAGATGCCCCTTTAGATTACAACCTCCTTCTAGGAAGAAATTGGTTCTATGCCATGACTGCTGTCGCCTCAAGAGTATTTTGAACAGTCCAATTTCCGCATCTAGCAAGAATTGTTACTATTGACCAACTTGATTTCTGTACGCTGGATGTTACTACTTCCATGGCTAATAACATCCCCATGTTAGGTCAATCCCCTCCTCCTTACCAATCAATTGGGGTAGGCATGTTAAAGGATTCATCCCTTATGGGGATTTTTCCATCCACTCCTCCTAACATGGATACCGCAACAATCCATATGATCGCCTCATTTGATTATGAGCCTAAGGGTAAACAAATTATTGAGTCCACCTTATTGAGTTCACACGAAGCACTGTATGACACCATTCAAACCTTTTTCGATGATCACACGGATGACCTTCATCTAGTGACTTCGGATCCTTACCATTTACCGTACTAGTTAGAGCGTTCTCTTCCTGTTCTAGATTATATCTCTGAGTATTTCCCTTCCGATGAGTCCATTACGGAGATCATGAATACGGATGAGTCCATTTGGGAGGATCACCATCATAGATCCATGTTCCTCCCCAACACTAGCTCGGTTAGCCATGATTTTGCTTCCTTGTTTCCTACTGATATTGTCAACGTACCCCAAAGTCCTATACTGTTGCAAGATACAGATTCTAAATGAAACCTTTGCAACATTACTCAAACGAATCCGATTGACATATCAGCCAAACCTGATACTATCGAGCATGTTCATGTTGGGAAGAACTGCTCGGCAGATGAATCTGAAGCCTATAAGGCACTTTTTAAAGAATTCTGTGATATTTTTTCCTGGTCCTATGAAGAGATGCCGGGGATTGACCCATCCATTGTGGTCCATGAGATTAAAACCTATCCCATGGCTAAACCTGTCAGGCAAAAACTAAGGCAAGTCCATCATCAGAAGGCCGCAACTATTAAAGCTGAAATTGAGAAACTTCTCAAAGTTGGGTTTATTTATCCTGTACCCCTGAAAGAATGGGTATCCAACATTGTCCTTGTCAATAAAAATCAGGGCACCAGTAGAGTCTGTATTGACTTTAGGTATTTGAATAAAGCTTGTCCTAAAGACAAGTTTCCTACTCCACACATCGATCAGATTATCGACAACTGTGTTGGAAGTGTCATCTTCTCATTTATGGATGGCTTCTTTGGCTATAATCAGATTGAGATATTACCCTCCGATCAACATAAGAAGGCATTCATTTTCCCATGGGGAACCTTTACATATAAGAAGTTACCTTTTGGCTTGAAAAATGCTGGAGCCACGTTCCAGCGCACGATGTCCTATGTGTTTCACGATATTAAACATATTGTTGAACCGTACCTTGACGACCTCCCCGCTCATTCACAGCGACGGGAAGACCACCCTGGTCATCTTAGAGAGATATTCCTAAGATGCCATCATTATAATATACGACTCAATCCACATAAATGTGTGTTTTGCGTTAAGATGAGACGTCTGCTAGGTTTTGTGGTATCCAAAGATGGCATCTGGATCGATCCTTTGAAAATTTTCACCATTTTAGATCTACCATCCCCAACTAATCTCCTTAAACTCCAAAGTTTGCAAGGGAAGGCAAACTTTCTCCGCTGTTTCGTGTGCAATTTCGCAGAGAAAACGCATGGTTATATGCATCTCCTCAAGAAGAACACTCCATTCTTCTAGGATGAGCAGGCCCAACGTGCCTTTGATAATCTTAAGCACGCTATGACTCATTCACCCGTGATACACCCCTCGGATTATTCAAAGGACTTTCTCTTGTATATTGCTGCCTCAGCTACTACCATCGCTATGGTTTTAGTGCAGGAAAATCTCCACTGTCAGGAGCACGTGATTTATTATGCCAGTAAGAATCTCATGGATTCCAAAGCTTGCTATTCACATGTGGAAAAGTTAGCATTGGCCACGGTCATTACTGTACAAAATTTTTGTCACTACATTCAGCTCCGCACTACCACTGTATTGGCAGACCAGAACCTGATGTATTACATCCTAACTCGTCTGGTGCTCGGGGGAAAATACTCCCGCTGGATAGTCATACTTCAAGAGTTTGATCTGGAATTTTCCAAAGCCACGTCAAAGAAATCCTTGGTCTTTGCAGAGCTTATGTGTGATCTTCCCCGTGCTTCGATGGAATCTGAGCCCAGTGATTCATTCTCGGATGAATTCTTGTTCCTAATAAGCACTACCAATCCTTGGTATGGATATTTTTTTATTTATCTCCAAACACAACGATTTCAGCCGCATTTATCCCGTGATGATCACCGCCATATCCATCACCACGCGAAATACTATCTCATCCTGAATGATACCTTGTATAGACATGGGATTGACTCAATTCTCTGGCGATGCCTCACCCATGAGGAGGCTGAACATGTGTGGAATGATTGCCACTCGGGAGCATGTGGCGGTCATTTATCTCAGATGGATACAGCCCAGAAAATCCTTCATGCTGGCTATTTCTGGCCTTCTATCTTCAACGATTGTCATGAGGCTGTTAAGAAATGCCCACCTTGTCAACACTTTTATCCTAAAAAGTGCACCCATCCTGCTCCGCTACACCCCGTAATTGCCATTGGCCCATTCTCCAAATGGGGGATTGACTTCATGCATTGTAAGCCTACCTCAGCTAGGGGGCATGGTTACATCATTGTAGCCATTGATTATTTCACAAAATGGGTTGAGGACATGCCTACATATGCAGAATATGGTAAGACTACCGCCCTCTTCTTGTTCAATCATATCATAGCTAGATTTGGAGTCCTGCAGTCCATCATTACTGATCACGGATCCCATTTCTGTAATCAAATGATGGAGGAACTAAGTGCCAAGCTAGGTTTTCGCCATGAAAACTCTACACCATATTATCCACAAGCTAATGGTAAGGTAGAGGCCATTAACAAAGTTTTGAAAACTATTCTTCGTCAGATGGTTAGAGATCATAAATCCAATTGGCACCACGTTCTTTTCTCTGCTCTTTGGGCTTATCGGACTTCTATAAAAACAACCACTGGTTTCACGCCATTCCAGCTTGTCTATGGAATCGAAGCTGTCTTACCGATTCAATGTCAGATTCCATCTTTACAACTGGCCGTCGAACTTCTCCCAGACATTTCCATAGAGGAAGAAATATTTTTGTACTTGAATAACCTTGATGAGACTCGGAGAGACGCTGCCTTGGCTAATGAGGAACATAAGAAATGCGTCAAGGTGCAGTATGATAAATTCATCCAACTTCGTGTCTTTAACGAGGGTGACCTAGTCTTGACTTATGATCAGAGATATGACAAACTAGGGAAGGGTAAGTTCGAGTCCATGTGGTATGGACCTTTCGTTATTTCTAAGGTGTTAGAGAAAGGAGCCTACGATCTCGTTCATTATGATGTAATCCCTTTAGGGAAACCTCACAATGGGTTGTACCTGAAAAGGTACTATGCATAGGTCTTTCTTGGATAGTATCTTGTATATATGTATATTGATTGACTTTCAGTGTGCTTTTAGTATTTTCAAGATGGTTTTGAGTTTAGTTTCTGCATCTATTTATACCATGTTTGGTCATGCAGATGGATTTCTACGGCTTCGCTGATGGTGCTTGCCACCACAAATTGAATCTCACCTCGGTTGCTTGGGTCCTTTATTCCCCAACTAAATATTTGGTCAGTTCAGGAGCGGTTTGTATAGGTCCCGCTACTAATAACATTGTCGAGTATGAAGCAGTCATCGATCTTCTCACTAAAGCTGCCTCCCAGGATGTTCGTGATCTAGTAGTCTTGATGGACTCACAAATCATGGTTTTCCATTTAAACCATGTTTACACCATTAGAAACCCTGTGCTCCTCCTCCTTTTCCAGAGAGTACGTTTGCTAGAAAGGTCATTTGAAACCATCACTTATAGGCATATCCCTAGGGAACATAATGTAGTTGCTAACTCATTAGCTAATTACATCCTATATTGGCATATTTCCCATTCATGACATTGAAATCAAACATGGTACATTGTAAATATACACTTAAAGACACGTAAAACTCATATAAAATACATTTCCCATTTGAGACATATAAACACCAGGTAAAAGTCTGTATATATATATACATGAAAAGTTTACAAAAAATAGGTCCCAAGACCTCATCTGAAGCACGTAGGATTTCAGGCAAAACCATCATACAAAATCTTGAAGCTGTCAGCTTTCAGTACATATCTCATACACTAGTGGTGCTCGTGATAGCACATCACTGCTCGAGCTACTCTACGTTGCATCCTACTGAACCGAACCGGTATTCCCGTTGTGGATCTCTGATATCTCATCAGGAGGTCATCAATGGAAGCATTTGGGATATCCAAGGTCAGCCTCTCCAGGTTTTCCTCTAGCTCCTCGGTGATATCATCACCCTGTGGTACAAAGTGGGCTCCAGCTCACCTGTCCAATGGAGAATCTCCTCTAGGTCTCGCTGCTACAACATCTGCATGAGAATATGTAGGTCTCGTCACTTAACATAAAAAATATAAAACATTAAAAAACATAAAAACATTTCATCCATTTTAGGGTTTCTTGCTTCTTACCGATGTCGCCCCACTGTCCACTAGGTGGGAGTGGTAGGTCTGGATCTCCGGTGAAGTCCATACCTGCGTAAGCATAATCCTCAACCATGAGGATCTGATCTCGGAGCCATCAGAAGAACGGGTCACCAAAATTCACCCTTCCCCTACCTACTCCTGTACGAGCCATGACCTGGACCCACCTCAGCATATGGGGGTCTCGCGCTCTCAGACTCTGGAATACCACCTGAGGTCTCATCTGTGGAACCCGCTCGAAGGAGAAGCTCGCTAAAATGGATCCAAAGCCAAACTACTTTAGCTCTCCTTGCTGACACTTATTCAGCTGATATTTGAATATGGGAAGCATGGATTTCACCTAGTTGAATACCGTGAGTGCCATGGCCTCTATGGCATACAACATGTGTGCCCTAGAAGCCTAGTGCACACCCAGAATCTAGGCAACCCTTTGCATAGTAAATAGGACGGTCCATAGGGGCCCATACATCACTACTTTGATGGGGATTTTCTTCCCCGATGTCTTCATCCCTGGAACACAGTGACGATCTATAAGCTCTCGAGTGGTAATATCCCCTCCATGGGAACCTTTCAGTGAGATGGGGGCACACCGTCTCGAGAGAACAGTCAAGAAGTATATGTACTCTACTTCCACTGTAAGAATATGGGCCCCCACCTCGAAGTACTGGTGCCTTGGATTCCACATCTGCAGTATGTGTTCCAGTAACTGCTTGTGTGACACCATGCTTGGGGTCCGAAAGAACTTCAAGAGTCCACAGTCCCGTAATGTGGCAATACAACCCGCATTCCTCTCAGCAAAAGCATTATCATTGTCATGTGTTCTTTCTTTCCATATCACCATGTTTTGAGCAACCAAGACCTGTCAAAACAATCATACAATGCATTAGAATCATCCCTAATCATTAAAAAACAAAAGAATGACTTATTATTGCTCATGTTATTTGTTTGAAATCTCCACGGTTAGCATCGCCTATGCACCATTGCAGACAAGCGATGGCACTGCCTGTCAACTATGTTATAGGCGCGGTTCTCGGGTGGTACCGTGTACCCTGCAAGGGGTAGGCGCGGTGCCTGCTTTTAAGATTTTAAGGCTTTCCATATGAGCCCAAAACCCCACCAAAACTCAAAATAAATGATATGAAATGAAAGAGTAGGGTTTTAGCTGTTATCTGTAATTGATGGTGCTCAAAATGGACACTGGGCACTCCCGGTATCAGCTGTTGAAGATCTGGCTAAGAAAGTGCTCCAAATACTCTCCACTATGGGTAAATAGTGAAGTGATTTGATTTTTTACTATTTACATGACTTATATAGGCATTTTTGGGTCTGACATACTATAGTTTTGATATAAAATCATATTTTAGTCAAAGTTTATCTGTCGTAATCCCTTAATGCTAGTTATAAATGCATTTAACACTTGTTTCTGAGTTGATTGCAGGATAAGAGAACTATAATAAAAAACTTTGGAAGTTTGTTTATGGATTTTTCACACTTTCATAAAATGGAAAAGGTCGATGAGCGTTTATTACGACACTTTGGTCACGCTCTTTAAAACCTAGTATCAAAGGTTCGAGTCTGTTTCAGTTTCTTTCCAGGCTCGTAAAAAGTTGATTTTGTGTAAAGAAGCGTCATGGAGTCTTCTTTTCACTTCCTTTTTAGGCTCCTTAAACACGAAAAGATCGTCGAGTCCGTTTCTGATTCTTTCCAGGCTCCTAAAAGGTGACATTGTGTAAAGAAACCTCATGGAGTTCTCTTTAAACTCTTTTTAGGCTCCCTAAATACGAAAAGATCGTTGAGCGATCTTGTCTTCTTCATGCTTGTTATCCAACTTTTTGTACCATAATTTGGGTTACCTGAGGAGCCGCCGGTTGACAGACTTGTTCAAAGTATGATTCCAGTGTATCAGTTGATCCGTCTGCTCATCTAGCCAATATTGGCTAGTCACCTTTTTATTTGAATAATTTTGACCATGGCCCCGCGGGGTTTGTAATAAAATGTACTAGTAGGATATTTTTGAGTGGTTCGGTCCCCTAAGACGTAGAATTGCAAATAGGGTATTCCAGGGAGTTTTTTGCCCCTGACAATTATGCTTTGCCTTCAGCCGAGTATAATTGACGAGGTTTTCTCCCGCTTCCTCCAAAGCTGGAATGCCCGATGTTGAATTCTGGGCCTTGGGGGGTTATTAGAGTCCAACTGAGTGTTATAAGCCTACTAGACATTATTTAGATAGATCATGGTCATGTCCTAAGTCAGCTGGACACATAAAAAAAATTTCGAAAAAATCTTTTTTCGAACAGTGAAAAATTATTTTTTAATTTTTATTACTTTTCTTAAGTTTTTTGGGTTAATTTTTCCATAAATTAAATGGAAAAAACCCGTTCATGATCCGGACTCAGAATTCAGTGATTGAAGGCTCTAACCTTAAGCCAAAAATCATTCTTGATCAGCCAGCCAGTCAGAACCAACTTTCAGATCAGCAATCGGACACATAATGCCTTTTTACCCAAAACAGTCAGTTTTGAGTAAAAAATGATTTTTAGTAAAAAAATGATTTTTATTAAAAAATGATTTTTATTAAAAAAAATGATTATTTTGGAGAAAACTAAAAC
>LPNX010942990.1:633998-786191 GCA_001517045.1 Pseudotsuga menziesii
TTGCTGCTGGTGTGCAATCGGCGGACAACAATGCTCATTAAAGTATTTGAAAAGTCGTCCGTTTGACGGTAGGTTATCTCTTTTTCGGTTTGGATAGGACTATTTACGAAAAAGGAACACTCCAGCCAATCATGAATAGAAGAGTTCCCTAAGGTATGATTTTATACCTTTTCAGGCCTTAGGGACTAAATCATAGGAAAAAGGACCCCTGTGGAGTCTTCTTCCGTATTCGTTCAGACTCTCTAAACATGAACGATACCGAGTTTTATTCTAGTGGACTCATTAAATTAAACATTGAGAGACCCGTTTTGGGAATGAACCCCTCCTCTCTCAAGTTCGTAAAATATATGAGTCTGGACTTGTCTTTCGAAAAGATATATCGAGTGTTTATTACCCTCTTTGAACTCGTAAAATAGAAAAGAGGCACTCATCAATCATGATGGGGGAAATGGGAAGGGAATCATTTTGCAAATAATGGCAGTTGTTTGTTGTTACCTTTGAACATGGCACTTGTCTGCACATCATGTCAGTCAATTGGGTATTTAGCTGATCTCCACGATGATCCACTTTCATGAGTCATGTCACTCCTTTGAGTCTTTTAAAAGAATGCATTGTTCACTGTCGCATTGTGTGTTTGTCCCATTCAGTCATGCCGCCAAGTCTTTTTGTTGTGCCGCTCGATGTTCAAAGGGGATTTGAAGAAGTTTTATCTCTGTAGTCTACACAGTCTTTGTGTCAGTATTTTGAGTCAGTCTTATGGTTACTACATTCACATCATTCCAGAACTATGTTCCGAGTTTTGTGTCGTCAATGTGGGACTCATCATGGCCCTCCTTCGATGAGACTTTTTCTCGTCGACATCAGCTCATCATCCGGGAAATAGTCTCAGAAACAATATTTAGTACCTTGAGATCTGTATGCTTTAATGACAGATTCTCTCACTCATGACATAGGTTCACATCATTGGCCTTTGATATATAGAATCGACTGAGTGTTTGACATCAGGACATCTATTCGCACTCAGTAGATTGTACTAGGGTACCTTGGGAATCATTGACATCAATGGTGATCTCCCTTGCACTTGTTAACAGTTCACATCATTGGCTGGTAATCAAGTGGTTTCTACCATGTTTGACTTCAGATCATTGTAATCACATGGATAGAATCGTACTTTGTGGAAGACGAGACGAATACCATGGGTGTTTGTTTAAAGCGCTCATTGCTTTTCCCTAGGTTGCGATGGAGTTTTGTATATCTAGCATGAATCCACATTTGTATGGTCATGGCTATGATCAAATTTGCATCTGTATGACATAGATATACATGGTATGTCTGGTAGCTATGTCCAAGTTTGAGTCCTCTATCACATGGATCTACGCTGTATTCTAGTAGCCATGCTTGTTTATTCCTCTCATGGATTTGCCTTATATTTTTCTGTAGCCATGAGTTGGTTACTTGTGTCTATGAGTCAACATAATGATGTACTACAGATGCCTACTTGACAACATACTCTGATCGGGATGACATTTTCACCTCGTAGCGACGACTTTTTCTCTCAAATCTCTTGTTTATCGTATCCCTCTAAGACTCATGCTTTTGGGGGGCATCCTGTTATACCAAAATCCTGTCACCATCATGTGATAACACCTTTGACATACCTATTTTCCCTTAATCCCAGCACTTGGAGTGGAAACTCATACCATTTGTCAATCTTTCACAAAAATGCTCAGCACCGCACTTTCCCCTTTGCCCAAGAGCGATACCTTGCTCGCACCGCCTATCCCTTGTTATCTGCAAGCGGTGCCACCGCTTATGGCCCTTAGTCCATAAGTGTTTCTTACCTGAACCGCTCTGTCATTGAAGGAGAAAAGCGGTACCCTGGGTAAAATGGGAAAAAGAGAAGATTCTCGAGGCTTCTAGATGATGAGCCTCGTGTCCTCCCTTATCCCTATCATTGTGGGTCAGTTGAGCTCGAGATCCCTCATCCTAGGATCTTAGAGGCCACCTCATCCACTAATCTCTCAACCATCCCTATCCATTGAGCCTTATAAATACAAGCTCATGTCCATGGTTGAGGGGAGAACCATTGAAGTATTGTTATGATATTGGATTGATTACTTGGCCCAAGCCATTGAAGAGCATAGAGAGAAAAATTCAGAGCTTATGGGGATGACAGTGCTTGGTTTCATGGAGATGCATGTCAACACTAAGGCTTAATTGGTTGTAAACTTCTCCATTTTATCCTAATACAAAGTTGATTTTCGTCCCACATTACTGTTGTTGTTTGATTTCACATGTATTTTGTTAGATTCCTTATTCACTAACATGGATCAATAGATTATATTCTGGTAGCTTTGATGTGTTTGTGTGTTTAATCTGATTGTAGGTACACAGGGTTACTATCGAAGCATCACATCCCAGGTATCTACAACGTCCAGGGAGGGTCTTCAACCTTTGTCCTCCATTTGTTCTGGATACGAACCATTTAGATTAATGGAACACTTTACTATCCGCAGAAGGTGAAATATTCCAGCTAACAATCACCAAGGAAAACAAGAACAAACCTGTCCAAGTACCTGTTGAAGACAATATTCATGAGGCACATGAATGTAGCTGGTGCATTGGTGAGACCAAATGGTACCACTACAAACTCATAAGGTCCATAACTTGTTCTGGAGGCCGTCTTAGGAATATATTCATCTTTGATCCTTACCTTATGGTAACCAAATAGCAAGTCACCCCTGGAAAATACCTTTGCTCCTCTCATTTTATCAAAGAGATCATCAATCCTAGGCAAAGGATACTTGTTCTTCACAGTGAATTTTTTTATCTGTGTAACCAATACACAACTTGAGTGTACCATATTTCTCTTTCTCAAATAGAACTGGTGCTCCCCACGAGGACACACTCAGCCTCATATACTTTCTTTCCAATAGATCTTGCAAATGCATCTTCAACTCTAATATTTCTAGTGCACTCATCATGTAGGGTGTCTTGGACATTGGTGCTGCTCCTGGCAGAAGTTCAATTGTGAAATCAATGTCCCCCTTTGGAGGAAGCCCTAGAAATTCATGAGGAAAAACATTCCTGAATTCTTGCAACACATGAAAGTCCTCTAACCTAAGGGTTTCATTATCTGTTGCCTCCATAACATGAGCTGCATACACTCTGCAACTTTCCCCACAGTTTTTTCAGCTACATTGCTGAATCTGTCTACTGGAGATCACTTTTGGAATGCGGTCCACAACATTTAGGTTTCCTTCTTCATCCAAGCACTCAAAAGTTTTGTTGTAACAATAAAGCTTTTCTCTATATGATTCCAACCAATCCAATCCAGTGAGGACATCATAGGATCCAAGTGGAAAAACATTCAGATATTCACAGGTGACTAACCCATCCATGACCAATGGACATTTCTTTACCACCTCACTAAATTTCCTCCTGGTTCCAGTGGATAGTTGGACTAACCATGATTTTCCATGCTTCGATTCCTTCAAAGCACACATATCCAAAAGTATAGGGGTGATATAGCTGTGATTGGATCCACGGTCAATCAAAACAGAAACAGTCTACTCAGCAATATCACCCTCAACTACCACCACAATTGATTGATGATCTTCCTGGTGGTCTTTTGACACTACACAAATTTTAGGAATGGTCCTTACCTCTTGACCCATAGTTTCACCTTCTTGGATGTTGTGGACTTGAATTTCATTCCCACTCCGATGTGGACAATACTTAATCAGATGGTCTCCTCCACATCCCCAACACTTGAATGGGTTCCTTGAACTTTCCCTCATCACTCTAGATGGCTTAATCACATCTTGGATGTCTTCCTTTGCTGATTTAGGAGGTGATAATGTTTGAAACCTTTCTTCCTTGGGTCAAGATTCACATTCTTCTTGTGGGAATTTATCCTACTCCCCTCTGCATTTGTTTTTTGATTCCTAGAGTTTATTTTCCTTTGGAGGTCTGTCAAACTCTATAGCATGGCTGCAGTCAACTGATTTTTCTTTTCCATAGCCTTGATCACCAAGTTTATTTTCCTCTCTGCAATTCTGCAACTCCATCCTTAGGCTCCTTATGGTAGTTGTAACATCTGGGGAAATCTCTTGGTTCCTCGTCAAATTTTGTTTCAACTTCTTGGATATTGTAAGTTGGTCGTACATACCCTTCCTCGTGTGGACAACTCCTATGTAGATGGGGTGCTCCACATCTCCAGCATTGGATTGGCTCTCTATTCTCTTGTGGATCTCTTGGATTTTCCCCCATAGCATATTCCCGTGTCCACAGGGATCCTGTGCATCATCCATGCTATTAATATTTTTGGCGTTGATCTTCTTGGTCGTACCAAGACCAACTTTTCAATCTGCACCAGGACTTTGTAAAATGTGTTCATGAACACCATTGTTAGCTGCATAACATTCTCAGGTTTTTATAATTTACTTACCTACATTTGGAAAAAATCATATATTAACAGCTTGTCAAAACATATACTTTTCTTCCACAACAACGACTGTCTCAGGGGGACGAAGGGGTCTAGGAGGCTTCACACGATCTGGCGCATAAATTATCTACCATTTTTCAAAATTTTGGCACTTGTAAATCCCACTGAAAAAAATGTTGAAATTCTCTGTTTCAGAGCAACTTAGATTTTTCTTTCGATCGACAAAACTCACCGCTTTCTTCGGACGAGATGGCAAAACTCATCGAGTTTGCTCGACACGTATCGACAAAACTCACCCTTTTATTTCAGTCGACAAAACTATGCTTTTGCTCCCAACGTGTTGGAAAAACTACGCTTTTTCTTTCGACACATAAAAAAAAATCGCCCTTTTCTTTCGATTGAAAAAAATCACCAAACTTTATCGACGTGTCGACAAAACTCATTGAGTTCACCTGACACTTGTTGGAAAAACTCATATTTTCTTGCCGACATGGAAATTTCAACACTTGGAAAAATTTTCAAATTTTTCTTCTTTCTTTCTTGATCGGCAAAAACTGAACTTTTTCACTCGACATGCATCGACAAAACTCACCAAGTTCGCCCGACATGCATCAGGTAAACTCCCCAAGTCTGGCCGACATGTCCATACTTTGAAAAATTTTGGAATTTTTTCTGTCTTTTCTCTATCCTCAGTGAAACTTTCCAAGTTCAACCGACATGTGTCGAAGAAACTCATCTAACTCAGGCGATGTGTATTGAAGCATCTCAGAAAACTCAACCGACACTGAAAATTCAAACACTTAGAAATTTTTTGGGAAAATTTTCTCTCTTCCTTCTGTATTGGGTCAACGTAGCCTTTCATGTCGACATAGTCGCTTCAAGTTTCGTCGACTCAACTCAGCCGACATGTGTCGAATCAAATCGGCTAACTCAACCGACACAATCATACTTAGAAAAATATTTGAAATATTTTCTACCTTTCTTCTGACATCAGTGAAACTCAGCCTTTCATGCCGACACGTATCACTACAATTCGGTCACTTCAATCGACATGTATCGGTGGAACCCGACCAAATCACCCGACACAAAAAATATTCCAAAACTTTAGAATTTGTTTTGAATTTTTTTTTGTCTACTTCTTTTTTTGCTGACCACAGAGGGTGATTTTTCCTTTGTCAATTGTTCATCTTGGCCATTGATTCCCAATGCCGCAACCAGTGCTCTGATACCACATTGTCACGTCCCCTCCCCTCATCTTCCCGAGAGAAAGGAAGCAATCTGTGTTGTTTCTTCTCTACCAGACCAGACAATCTAGCCCCATGAACATAATAAACAAATGCATTGAAATAAAATACATTTACATATGCATTATACATTAAACATACAACAGAATCAAATCATTCATTCAAGCATTCAATATTTTCATAATAATTCATAATAAAAATACACTGCATAGATTAAAAATAAGAAGATACATATCTTGAGAAGAAGCTTCCCCGTAACTAGCTATGTCACTGCAACGTTCCACCCAACCATAGGCCAGTGTGCTCATCAATCTCTCAGCACCACTGCCACCCCTGAGCTGGGCATGATTTCCACAAGGAACTAGGGAACAACATACTTACACACAGCAAGACCATACACCCACAGTCAAGCCAACACACAGTTGGGTTTCACATACTTTCCAGCCAAGGCAATAAACAATCAGGTTTCACAGGCTACTAAGGAAACAAGACAATAACATATGGGTTCCTTGGACTTACTTAGCCAAGTCAACAACAATATTAAAACACAACAAAACCCACTAACATATGGGTTCCTTGGACTTACTCAGCCAAGCCAAAATAGAGATTCACTTCATAGCAAAATACAAGTTCTGGGTATGGACACAAACGTCTCGGGAACCCGAATCGAAGATGGTAAATGTGGAAAAATGACCCAAGTGAGCAAATTGGTTCAGAAATTGTGTAATGGCTTCACAGAGGCAAGAACGACCTCTACAAACCTCCAATTCGTGGATTTCAATTTAGAAAAACATCTATGGGCATTATGAGAGCAAATACGACCTCCCTAAACCTACAAATCATGAATCTCTTCTGGCCATTCACTAAGCAACACAAAAACAGATTTTCCTAGCCATGGTAAGATGAGGAAATGTAGAAAATGTGAGGGAAAAATGCACAACAATATCTAGCTACGTGAGGAAGACAGAAAAGACCTCTTAAAACCCCCAAATCGTGAACCTATGCTACCCATTCCCTTAGCAAAAAAAAAACATTATGGGCATGTAGAAATGGAGAAAATTGTAGAAAAATGAGATGAGAATGCCCCAGCTATTTGTTGGTGTATCGGTACAACCTCCACATGGTATAACCACCACATCTCTGGGAATATAAAATAAGTAGACCAACTGCCACCCCTGGTGATAGGGCCTTGTGTTGGGTTTCAAATGTTCATCAAAATCTGTAGGTTTTGGTGTAACGACAAACCTTACATGGTATCAGAGCATATGTCTTAGGTTCAATTTCCCCGAGCTACGCCGGAGGCAGGGTGTTGGAGTATTGGTACAACATCCACATGGTATAACTGCCGCACTTCTAGGATTATAAAAAAAGTGGACTAACCGCCACTCTTGGTGATAGGGCCTTGTGCTAGGTTTCAAATGTTCATCAACATCTGTAGGTTTTGGTGTAATGACAAACCTTACACTATCTCCAGCTGCATGAGGAAGCAAAACACATGGGTGAATAATGGCTTGGGCCTCCATTTCCAAGTATTTTCTTGGCCCATAAGTCAAAATTAATTATCCAAAAAATGGGTGGCTTCCCCAATACGAATTTGACTGACATACTCTTCCCATCCCAAGACATTAACTACCTCAACCAATTCTAGATGATTGGGCACAACAGACAAAATGGGCAGTTTACAACTTTATAGGTTTTTCCTTTGACATTTGTATCAATACTATTGGATCAAGGGTTTGAATACCCACCCCATTCCTTGTGAAATCATGCTCCCATCTCTTTAATGTTGCATTGACATAGCTAGTTGTGGGTATTTTTATTAATTGTATATTTACATGATGTCCAAAATTATATTGTGCCATCGACTAGCACGATAACCATCAACATCAATTTTAATTTCCAAAACATAAAACACTAAATCCATGGTGTGGACTTTGCCTTAAGCTCCACACCATGATTTAATAATGCTATTTACATCATACATAATTTAATGCAATTGGGGTCAAAACCGGGGTATTACAATTATGATCACAAAAAATTTACAGTACAAGATCCAGATGTTGGAGATGCTTAGCCCATGTTTTACTATAGATGAGGATATCATCAAAGCATACCATAATGAAGTGTCACAAGTAGGGATATAATATTTTATTCATCAATGAATGGAATATGGAAGGAGCATTCATGAGGCCAAATTGCATGACTAAAACCTCATAACAGAAAGTTGTTTTAGGGATATCATCCTCATGAACCCGAATTTGGTGATACCCAGAATGAAGATCCAAATTGGAGAAAAAATGAGCACCATGAAGCTCATCAAGAATCTTATCAAGAATAGGATCTGGAAACTTATCCTTGATTGTGATGTGATTAAGTGCTCGAACTTCAATGTAGAAGAGCCATGACCATATTTTTTTCGAACAAGAAGAATTGGTGAAGAGAAGGAACTAGTACTAGGGTGAATAATACCTTGCTTAAGTAAGTCCCAAACAAGTATCTCAATCTCTATCTTTTGGTGAAATGGGCAGTGATAGGGCCTGATGTTGGGAGGGACGCTTTCAGGAAGGAGAGAAATACGATGGTCCTCTGGTATTGGAGGTGGAAATCCCATTGGCTTAGCTAAAACACATGCATATTGATCCAAAATTTGTTGTGCATCCAAGGGATTAGTTGAGACCATTGAAGGTTTCATCTAAATGAACTGTAACTGAGTGATGACACCATGTGAATTATTCTTAAGGAGTTTTTCCATGCGATGTGAAATGATGATGCTGAGAGACCCTGGTTGTAAGCCCTTCAATGTGTGTTTTTCCCCATTGACTAAAAACTGCATCCAAAGTTCAACAAAATCCCATAACATGGGTCCAAGTGTGCGTAACCATTGAGTGCAAAAAACCACATCGCATCTGTCTAAGGGAAAGGAAAATATGTCAGAGCACAAGTTATAATCTCCAATAGAGATTCACACATTACAACAATTCTCTTTGAAAGGTAAGGTGCCCATATTGGAAATCATGAATTCAAAGCTGGAGCAAGGATGGACAAAACAATCAACCTATTTATATATATTGGGGTCAATGAAGTTATGAGTGCTACCAAAATCAATGAGTATTGTAAGAGTGAGATTTTTGAATAAACCCTTGACCCACATGGTTTGTGGGGTGGTGACTCCGACTAATGCATGGAGAGATATATCTGAATGGTTGTCTTGAGCAGGAGGGTCAAAAGGAAGCTGCTGAATGTCATCCTCATCATCTACTCAATCCTAAGCATCGTCGAAAATTTCAGGTGCAGGCGGAGAATCCACATCCAAGAGATAGAGATTTTACTCAGCACATTGATGTCCCTGGGTGAATTTCTCATCACAATTATAACAAATCCCTTTTTCTCTATGTTCCCGTGTCTTGAATTCAGACAAATTCTTGATAGGAGTGGTTCTAGGAGCTAGCGAGATTGGAGGTCTTTGGGGAACCATATTTCTGAGTGGAACAAAAGTGGATTTGGAGCATTGTTAAACCATGATCTTTTCCTCCACCAACTTAATCAACCCTAGGGCTTCCATCATTGTGTTGGGACATAACATTTTAATCTCATATTGGATTGCATTCTTCATACCACTGATAAAGCAACTCATGTAGAATGCATGAGAAAATCCTTATGTGTGATTGGCCAGTTTCTCAAATTCTGTCTGATACTCCCTCACAGATCCAGTTTGGTGAAGTTTAGTGAGTGCTTCTATGAAGTCATAAAAAGCACTAAGGCCAAATCATTGCAAAAGGAGTTGCCAAAAATTTGTCCAATTTGGCTCTTCCTGATCCTTGATGTACCAACATAACCATTTAAGTACTTCATGTTCCAAATGAAAGGATGCAAGTGGGACTTTATTGACATAAAAAATGTTATGCTCACTAAAATATTGTTCTTCCCTGTAAATCCATCTAGTCGGATCATCACCATTGAATCTAGGAAAACCTAGCTTCGACCCACGAAAATTGTTGGAAGAAGAGAACCCAGTGTCTGTAGAATACTTGGGTTGTCATCGATTGTTCATGGCCGAATGCTGAATATGGAGGCCGAGAAATTTTTCATCCAAATCTTGGAGTTTGGTCTTGAGGGCGGGAAGTTCATATTCTATTTGCTTGTTTTCTCTTGCGTGGGTGAAAACCATAACCAAGAGTTTTTTTTGGAAATGGGTAGAAAAAAAAAATACAAAGGTTTTTAGAAAAGGAAAATTTGGAGTTGGGAAAAACTCGTGTGGGTAATTGGGGTTTGACTAGGTTTTGGACACTTTATGAGAGACAGGGAAGCAGAAAATGAGAATTTCAGAAGCAGTGTGAAAGAATGAATATTTTTTTCAAAGAGGGACAAGGAAGCAGAAATGGGAAATGAATAGTGTGGAAAAATTTGAAGGCGATTGGGTGAGAATAAAAAAAGCTATGGAAAAACCTAAAAATAGACAAATGTGGGATTTTGGGCTTCGAGAAGTGGGATTTGGGATAGGGTCCTAAGGAAGGAAATATGCATAATGAAATTATGAGGGTTCCAGTGAATTGTCAAGGGAAACTAAGCTAAAATAAAGAAGATATGGCTAAAAAAAGATATGTGGCTTTTTTCGGTTTGACGAAACTGATCTGTGGCGGTTTTGGACAAATGAAATCCGCACTTTATCAGCTGGAAATAGATATGGACCCTAGGTATGTTTGACTTCCTAAAGGTTCATGGGATTCACTCTATCACCAATGTTGTCTAACAACTTACGTATTGGTGCAGTACCCCTCACTCCACGACTTAGGTAAAATCGATGACCGCTTTGCCACAAACAACAACTCTTTATTCACCTCATGGGTGGGAAATAGTCAACCAGGTAGTGGTCATTTCCATTTTCACTTGGATGGTCCTCTCAATGGCTAGCTACTTCGAGGTTCCTGTGGTACTCCTCACAATGAGTTTTAGGGCTATGCCCAAGTACTTCTCATAGTTAAGAGGATAGAGGTTATTCCCTAATCTGAACCTACAATAAACAAGGGGGACTATCCAAATCAAAGGTATGTCCACAGTTCGATTTGCATCCTTGTCCTCATCCTTCCTTCAGATTTTTCGTAGTGATATGATCAATAGTTAGAATGCACTCCCCAGATAGGGTAGATCCTTGATTTTATGAAATTTTTTTACCTCCTTATGCCTCCTACATTGTTCCTCTATTCCTGATCCTCACTAATTACACTTCCTCAGAGATCTATGCTCTACACTCACACAAAATTAGGGATACTGATCTTATATTAATACCTCCCATTTGTTCCTTAGTTGGTCCGACATGTATAATTTATTTGGGTCCAACCTTTCAACAATTATTTTTAAGTGTTTTCCAAATATTAGTTGGGTCCGACTTCATTGAGCTTGCATGCATTCAATCCTTTCATAACTTAATTGGTCCTTTCACTTTGAGGATTCTTGAAGTCTTCATACTCAAATTGAACCACACGATCTAGCATATACAACCTTGGAGCTTTCAGACCCATTGGATCAACTCATGTGTCCTTCAAATTGAATATTTTACTTCTTGAAAAGACTTCATGCTTGTAGAATTGATTCTTGTCATCGCTAGGCCATACTTCTCTAATACTCTTCAAGATTACTTTAAAGCTATTGACAAGACGTGATTCTTCCTTTAGTTCATTTTTAATGAGAATTAATCCATGATTTGGTCATGAACCAGTGTTGTTGCAAAATATGATTCTCCATTGTTGGGGATACAAAATTTGTCTTTCTAACTGACTGTCAAGTCTCTTTCAAAAAGTTGTCTTTATATGTGATCGTCCACCAAGTGTTCACTACTTGATTATGGTGGGAATTCTATAGGAGCACAATACTCCTCTACTTGGAGCATAATTACCGTGTCATCCTCTTTACCATATCATCATTCATAATTTTCCATGCCATCATTGTCAGGAAATCATTTCTCAAGCAATGGTCGACATAATATAGAGAGATTTTCAATTAGTTTTGCAGGCCTAGTTTTATGTCCAAATGCCTTCATCATCTCTACCAAATATTTAGATATCCTCACCATCATCATTAATATGCCTCATCAATAAGCTGTCTTCATGATTTCCTCGTCAATTGTTTATTTCCATATTATTGGGCCTTTGTCATTAATGACCTCATCTTGACAACAATGACAACTCCTTAGCTTAACAAGTTGTAGAAACTCTTGTGACGAAAGCCCTTAACCTTCCCATGCTTAGTTTATGACTCTTGAATCAGAACCTCACATCATCCAACCCACCTCATACCCCTCAAGTTATTTTAATTCCTATCCAATTGTTTGGTACTTTCAATGTCCCACCTCATGTGGTTAATTAGGAATCCACCCATTTTTCATTTTTCCTTGCCTCCTTGGACCAAGAAGAATGTAGGGGGAAAAGTAATAAAATTGGGGATACTATCCCCTCGAATTTGGTTGTCATTTTTACAACCACCAAACCAAAGAAGACCCAAATTCACTATGATACTTGCAATATGTCACTGCACCACCCATCAATGTCCAAAACTGTTATGGACCAAATTCTCAAAATAAGATAAAAAGAAAAAATAGTAACCCAATTCCTTGATAATGAAATAAAGAGATTAATAAGAAGCCTCTTTGAGGGGAATCCTTCTTACACAATGTATCAAATGCATAAGAGAATATTAGATGATCCTAAAACTAGGTCTCCTTTGTGTGTGTGTGTGTGTGTGTGTGTTGTCTAAAAGGATGAAGTCATGTCGCCTAATCAAATAATCACCACAAGTAAATGATGGTATTCTGGTTACAAATATGATAACAAATGTAAATCTCCCAAGCTTCATCAATTAGAAAACCACTATTCTATTTCCTCACTCAGTTGGCATGAGGACATTCCAATCCTTAGGTGTGGTGGAGTGTTGGGATCCAAATTTGCCACATTTCCTGCATAATAAGTCTTCTATTCATAAACCATTTTCCCGCACTTCATCAATAATATATGACCATGTCCATTATCAAGCCTCCATTTAAGCTTAAATACAACCTTTTGGTTAATACAACTAGTTTTCTAATGTTTTTAGTGATTAAAGAAGATTTTACTAATGACGATTGTATGAATTTTATTTATGCAATTCTATACCAGTTCCCATACCATTTTTGGCATAAATTCATTTTTAGCATACTTTCACACTTCGAAATCAAATCTTTCACTTGGGTGTGTCTTCTAGGTACTTCTAGACTATGAGGTGTCCATCATGCCTCACCCAACCTGCGCATGTGGGTCTCCCAAAAGATTCCCTCTTTATTAGTAGAAGTTCCTAAACCTCCAACTTCCGTCTTGATTTCTGAGCAGATGAAGGTGATTTTCGAGAAAATAAAACATGGGTTTTCTTCATGGCATGATAAAATTAGTTTGTATTGCTGCATTTTCCAAAATTCAGAATGGTTCAGGAGATCTTAATGGTTCTTTGACATGGATATGCCTAAAATGACGTAAAACCCAAAATTTTTAGGTAATCAAATTTATTTGTTTTCAAGCTGAAAGAATGACTTGGATAGGTTGTTTTCAACCTCTAATGTATAAATAAGATTGGAGAATAGCACATGGGTCAATTATTATGAATCATGAAGCTTTATATGATAGGAACTCATTCTTGTATAAAATATTTATAGAGTTGAGCACTGCCAATTTGTAAAATAGAGTTTTGATTTTAATGCAGGGCTGATTGTTGTTCATCATTTCAATTTGATCTAAGCGTTTCTAGGAAGAGTTAACCAGATCGGGAAGGGACCCTCAACCTGGGTAACATGCTGCCTCTTTTCATTTCATTAAGTAGATTGTATAATGTTGTTTTAATTCATGTAATTTATCTTTGGTTTGTTATATTTTAATTATGTTTTTTTAATGTGCTAGATTGTTAATTTAATTTAGAACTATTGCGCTTCAATTGTATGTACCATTGATTTATTCCTTTAAGTCATTGTTAATCTATTTTCATTCAAGTAATATTAATATTCTGCTCTAACATATTATATCTATGTTCTAATGTGTTTTGTTGCGCTAATTTTATTGTTAATGGATTGATGTTCTAAGCCTTTTATATTTACGCCGAAGGAGTTACACAATGGAGATAGTAGTCTTAGTAGATTCCTCGTCACTCCATCCAATTAAATTGCCACACGTGTCTTTTGTTTTTTCCATTTTTTTACACATGGTTTCTTAATCAAGTCTTTCATGCCGGTTTTTTCTGTTTTTGCGTTTTGATGCACTGCCCTCATCTGTGTTGGCGTGATCTACAACAAGATTTTGTGAGACTTTGTCCTTAATGCGATCACTACTATCACTGTTAACTTGCAACAAAATATTATTGCATATCTTCCAGCTGTTCAAAAGAACGATTATTGCATATCTGCCAGTAACATTTTTCCTCGCAGATTTCATGTCCTTTTCTAGCTTAATTTTAGCTAGTTTGAACTAAATTTGAGCTAAGTCTAAGCAGGTGACATTGATTAAAAGCACAATAATGCAAATTTTTTTATTCTTATAAGTTAATTATTTTAAAGAAAATAAATTCTTTCCATGTATATATTTTTCATTTTTAGTAATCATGTTTTTTTTATAACTTTATTAAATACATATACTCTTATTTTTTTTAGGTTATATCTTTCATTTAACTTATAATAAAAAAATGCAATTTATTTTCTTCTAACTAATTTTTTGAAATATTTTTTTTAATACACATTTATTTATTGTTTTTTTTAGACTGTAACAGGGGGAAGATTAATTATAGACCGATGAAAAAGCCACCGGGTGCTGATTACATCATAAACTGGAATTGAGAGCTCATGAACAGATTGAAAATCTCATGAAGTCCATAGTGATCTACTAAGCCCCAAGGCTCAAAAAAACTGAAGCTAACATAACAACAATTAGAAATAAAGAAGAGGATAGAGGAGAGTAGGACTATTTAAACTTCTCCATAATCTTATTGACTGCTGATTCCAGAGCTATAATTCAGTTCCCAAAGTCGCCTGTGATATTTGCAGCGTCTTTGAATTGAGAGAAGACCACATCTTTATAGTAATTCATCTCTCCTTTGGAGTACTTGAGGTCATTCTTGAGAGAACGCAGCTCAGTACAGAAATTCTTCCAGTGGTTGAGGCCTTCATCAGCGTTGGCTTTGATCGAATTTCCTTGATCCTCTATCTTTAACTTGAGAGCATCCAGGGATTGTTGGATGTCTGCCAGTCTTTCTTCCACTGTCTGCGGATTGGAGGACGACCCTACTGATGCCATGGGATCTGGGGCGAGCTGTGATGGCGCGGCGAACTGGACAGGCGTGAGAAACCAATGGAGAAGGCGGTCTCCAGAACCTGCAAATCTCATAGCTCTTGAGGAATGATCTTTGGGCTGCTTTGAAAGGGGATTGAGAGGCTCGATATAAGGAGGGGAGGGATCATGAGCAGGGGAAGGAGGAGATTTGATGTACAATCGAATCTCCAGAACATTCAATGCTGTACCGAGGACGAGACTTAAAGGTTCATGAGAAAAACGAAAATGCATCCCACGCCAGTCCTGAAGATATACTGCAGATCGAATCTCTGACAGAGTCGATTTAGGGAATATTGCAGAGGGAATCTCTTCCATTTATAACCAGAATGTTTATGTCTAGCATAGCGGCCTTGTTGGCCTCCAGGTTCGCCTGATCATTGAGACCACGAAGGATGTGGTAGAAGCTGATTTCTTTGAACTTTGCGGCTAACAATAGGATTTTTTTAATGATAGAGATTAAGAAGATATTGGAAGGCAAATTTTTGGATCTCAGGGCTTGGATGATTAGTTTCGAATCTCCAAACACCACAAGAGAGTCTAAGTTCCTTTCATGGGCTTGCTTGAGGCCTTGCAAAAGTGCCAGCGCCTCTGCCTTGTTGTTGGACATTGAACCTACCCCCCAAGCATAGGTGGCTAAGACAGAGTTCTCGTCCGAAAAGAGGACCCATCCTCCTCCTGCTAGCCCTGGATTTCCTTTTGAGGCTCCATCAAAGAAAAGGGTGCTTTCTTTTAGTTTAGATCTCCACATTAGGAAATCATTTTCTTCGAGGCGGATTTACCAATTAGCAGTTTTTGAGATGGGACCATTGGGAATGGGCTCAGTATGTTGGAATTGAGACAGCCATCTTCTCTCTTGGGGATCCAAGTCTCTGGAGTTCTTAAGCTTGCTCTTGGCTACCGATAGCTCCCCCAGGAGGGATTTGCACTTGATTGCAATCTTGATGCTTGACTTTTCCTCATCCCTGAAGATTCGGCTATTGCGCTCCAGCCAGATCTTCCAGCAGATAGCTTTGGGGGCCCATATCCAAATTGATTTCAGAAGGTATTTTTTATGGAGATCAAAGGGAGAGCTGGAGGCCCAGGCGGCAAACAGGTCAGGGATGTTTTGGGGGATAGAGAGATCCTCAAGGTTTAGGAGGAGGACCTCCAACAAGACTTCTTGGGAGAAGGGACAAGTTATCAAGAGATGATTCATTGTCTCTTCTTCAGAACAGCATAGGGGACATCTTGACGGACCCTCCATGCCTCTATTTTTAAAATTTTCCCCAGTCAGAATACTTTTATGAGCAGTGGTCCAATAGAAGAAGTCGATCTTGGGCACGAAAGGGCAATTCCAAATGAAGTTCCAGCTAGCTGGATTGGGAGCAGCGAGAGGCGAGGATAGGAAGTCTTTGTATCCTTCGGTGGCTAAGTAACTGCCTGAGCGCTGGCCCCACCCTCTTTTGTCTTGACTGTTCTTTGCAGAAGGCATTTTCCCTTGGAGGATCTGCATTAAGCAATCCTTTTCATCATTTAGCCCATGGGGGAGGTTGTCAATATGCCAGTCCTTCCAAATGCCATCTCCATCTTCCTCCCAGCTTGAGATGTCCCAAAGAGTATTTAAGTTATTGTTTTGGGCCCATTCCATAATGTTCTTTATCCCAGGATTTTGTCCTAAAGGTTGATCTCCCATGATGGAGTCCTCCCACAGCTTTATTTTTTTTCCGTTTCCAGGGATCCAATGGAGGTTTGGTTGGAAGAGTGCGGCAGGACTTTGAGACATAGCTTATAGATGGGAGAGCCTTTCTTGCCGGGGATTGGATTATCCAGACATCGTAGCCTTTCCCCAGTGAAGTATTTCCTTCTGAGAACTTTGTTGCTCCAACTGTCTCTTCCTGCGACTAGATTCCACAGAGTTTTGGCCCCCATGGCCAAATTTTGTTTTGCTAGATCCCTTACTTGAAGGCCTCCTTCCTTATATGGCATTTGGATTTTATTCTAGCTAACCAGGTGGATTTGATGGAGGTTCCATTTGCCTCCTTCCCAAAGGAACTTTTTTATCAGCGTCTCCATTTTTTTCAATATAGAGACCGGCGCAAGCAGAATGGAGTTTTTGTAAATTGGGATACTCATGAGCACGGATTTGAGCAGTACTGTTTTGCCTGCTGGATTTAACCAGTTAGAGCCCCAGTTTTGGATTTGATTCTTTAATTTGTCAATGATAGGTGTCCAATGAATTGCTTTCGAGCCTTTCTTAAATATTGGAGCACCTAGGTAGGTGAAGGAGTCCCAATCGTGGATAGCTTCCATGCCCAGCGATCTGGCAATCTCCCCTAGCTCCTTTACTGAGCAATTCCAGCCATAAATCTTGCTCTTCTGGAGATTGATTTTGCTTCCTGATATCTGATTGTAAACTTCAAGCTCTTTTTTAAAATGATTTGCCAAGAAGATGCTAGCTCCACCTAAAAGGATCGTGTCGTCCGCGAACTGAGCATGATTGATGTTTTTTACCTTTGGGGCCAGCCGGAGGCCTGGGAGGAGATTCTTCTGTTTGCTGGAGATTAATTGAAATCTCAGGACAGAATCTTGAATTGCATAAAGGAGGGGTGATAAGGGGCAGCCTTTCCAGAGCCCTCTGGTCGCTTGGAAAAAGTCAGTGGATCTGCCATTTACTAGAGGGGCTATCCATGGGGAGCTGATACAGCCATGCACCCAATTGATAAAATGCACAGAGAAACCAAGTTTCTTCATGACTAGGAAGAGGAAGTCATGTCTAACCCTGTCAAAGGCGTTGGCTAGATCCAACTTTATCACCATTCCTTCTTCTTTGTTCTGGAAGCTAGAGTGTATAGCCTCTTGGACAAGGAGGATATTGTCTTGAATCTTTCGCCCTTTTATGAACCCCCCTTGGTTCTCCGGGATGACTTTGGGGAGGATTTTTTTAAGCCTATTGGCAATAATTTTGGTTATAATCTTGTATCTGAGATTGCAAAGGGAGATTGGCCGGGATCTGGTGAAGGAAGTGGCTCCCTTTTCTTTCGGGATTAAAGTAAGGAAAGCAAAATTGGTGCTTCCCCCAATATTGCAGGTAGTTTGGGAGTGCCTTACCATCCTTAGCAGATCCAGTTTAATAATATCCCAACAGCTAGTGTAGAAATTGGCCGTAAATCCGTCAGGGCCAGGGGCACTGTCAGGCTTCATTCTGAACAGGGCTCTTTTTAGTTCTTTTAAGGAGATGGGAGCAGAAAGGAGGAGGTTATCAGCCTCTTGAATCAAAGGAGGAATGAGGTCGAATGGATGATCCATAGGGTTTAAAGGGGCGTCCTCAGGAGCAGAAAAGAGATCTTTGAAGGTGAGGAAGGCTGCTTTCTTTATTTCTTCAGGGTCTTTTATCAGGGATCCACGGAAGTTGATTTCATTTACTGCTTTGTAGCTTTTACGAGCTTCAGCTTGTTTGTGGAAATAGTTTGTATTTTTATCTCCGCTCTCAAGCCACAAGCTTCGGAATTCTGGCGCCAGAATTCTTCTTCGACCCTACAAGCTTTGAAATAGGATTTTTGAAGCTCTGATTCTTTGGAGAGAGTGGTGCTGGTGATGGGGAGGGAGTCCATCACATGCTGGTGATTTTTGAGGGCTTTTTGGGCTACGATTCTGATGGAGGTAGGAGAGGATAAGAGCTTAGCCCAGTTCTTTAGATCTGCTTTAAGCCTCTTTAGTTTCTGCTCCCAGGAGAAGGAAGGGGACCCAGGTATCGGGATAGACCAGGAATCCGAGGTTACTTGCTGGAAGTTCTCATGAAGCAACCAAAGCGGGCTGAAGCAGAAAGGGATGGGGCCTAGAGTGGCATTAGAGAAGATATCTAGAAGGATCGGTCTGTGGTCCGAGGTGCAGTTGGGGAGGATTTTGGAAGAGGCCAGCAAACCAGAGGTAAGGAAGTTAGAGTGGATGAGGAATCTGTCGAGGCGAGCTGCTATATGACCAGGACCCAGTCTCTTGTTGGACCAGGTGAACTTCCCTGAAGGAGGCTTAATATCCATCAGATCCCAATGGAGGATAATGTCCTCTACCCATTCTCTAGCTTGATCCCTTACTATGGAGCCCCCTTTCTTCTCTTCAATGGATAGCGTGACATTGAGATCTCCGGCAATGATAATGTTTCTTGGACTGTGCTGGCTAAGAAACAAATCAAGGGAATCCCAGCAGTTGCATTTTTCAGAAAAAAGATTAGGAACATACATATTAAAGAGACTTACTTGCTGACCGGAGTCCTGGTGGAGAAGACTTGTGAAGATACAGTGATCGCTGCATTCCTCATTGACCAATTCAAATTTGGTAGAATCCCAGAAAGTGGCTATTCCTCCAGAGGCCCCTTTTGAGCTTATTGCTATCCTAGGGCCCTTTTTCCAGAGGGCGTGACCAGCTTGATAGAGGATTGAGTCCTCCATTTTTGTCTCCTGAATTAACAGAATGTCCGACTTGTTTATTCTGATGATGTCCTTCAGTGCTTCTTCTTTTGGTTTGGAGCCTAAACCTCTGCAGTTCCAGGAGATGTATCACATTTAAACTTTTTTAGGAGGGGAGGCCCCCTTGGAGGGTTGGCCTTGCTTGGATCTGGTGCTAATCATGGTTGGAAAATTTTTCTGAGTTCCTTTGGCTACATCTCTGAAGGACTTCTCTTCTCGGTGCTTTTTTTTTATTTTCTTCCCCTGATGGACCTTAGAGGTGTTGCATGTGAGCTGCTGGATTCCGAGGCTCCTTCATCAGAGAAACCACCTTGGTCGGAGTCTAGATTGGACGGATCCTCTTCTTGACTGATGATCTTCGAGAGCTCTCCCATGGGGACAGGGGGAGGGATATCCTCAGTTATGACTGGGGGTAGATCTGGAACTGGTTGCTGGGGTACTTCACCAGGGCCGATAGGATCTACCGAGATCGATCTAGCAGCATTTCTTTCTTCTTCACTTGTTCCTTCAGTTGCCGAGGGTTGCTTTGAGGAAGGCACCTAAGTGGGGATGGATGGAGAGATCCTTCCTTCTGTGGTTGCCTCCTTACTGCTTGAGGCTTGCAGCCCGGTTCCTGGCCTTTTCTCTTGCGTTTTCGAGGCTGCTTTCCCTTTTTTGGGCCTTTGCCATCCTTCTGTTTCGTCCCCTTGCTGATTTTTTGGAAAGTTTCTTTGGAAGTGACCATGCTCATGGCAATGTCTGCATTTGAAGGGCAACTGCTCATAATCCAACTGTTGGAAGTGATGCCAAACACCCACCGAGATCTTGATTGCTTCTGGTAGCCCGGCCTCAAGATCCACCTCAACGCAGATTCTAGCACAGGAATATTGTCCCTTGGGATCTGCCTTGTCAATGTAGCGGCCAAGCCCATTCCCTATTTTTTCCAGGGATTCAGAATTCCAGTAGTGCGCTGGAAGATTTGGGAGATGGACCCAAACAGGGACCTCCTTGGGGGAATCTAGATTCGGGTCAAAATCCGGTGTCCAGTGGTTGAGATACAGGCCTTGGGATCCCATGAAGTAAGGACCATTTCTGAATATGAGATCTTGATCATCCTTGGAGATGAATTCAAAAATATAGAAACCTCTGCCCACCGGGTAGCAGGTCACACTGTGCTTCAGTTGGGGCCTCCAGTTTCTTTGGATCCAGTCGTCCATGGTTCTTGTGGAGGGCCATAAACCTATGAACTTCCCGACTAGTCCATGTTCCGCCAAAGCCAGAGCAATCTTGATGGGTTTTTCTTCTGGCAAGACAATTTCAGGTATTGCATCTAGTTTCTTAATGAATTTCGGGATCTGAGGGGCTACCAGCTTCTTCTTGGCAATCGTTAACAACCTCCTAAAGGCTTCTTCATCAGAGATAGATGGGGAGGGAGGGGATTTCCCTCCCCCAGGAGCAGCCATGGCGGCCGCTGGGCAGTGCACGCAGTAGTTAGCCCTAGAAGGTGCACGCGAGGCCACAAAAAACGAATCGCTCTCATATACACATTTATTTATTGTTAATAATATTTTATTTTTTTAATATAATCCATTCCTTGTGCGACTCCATTTCCACAATGCAGATTGCAGAATACAATTTCTTTTATTCTTATCAGTAAATTATTTAAAAAAAAATTCTTTCCATGTATATATTTTTCATTTTTAATAATCTTGTTTTTTTTATAACTTTATTAAATACATATACTCTATTTTTTTAGGTTATATCTTTCATTTAACTCATAATACAAAAACGCAATTTATTTTCTTCGAACTAATGCGACATACATAAAATATATATTTAATGCTTATCTTTATAGAAAGAAGATATTCATGATTTATAGGAAACATTATATATATATATNATAAATTTCAATCGTGTAGTTGTGGGGAATCGGTGATGTATAAATTTGGATAACCATGTCGAAGAAGAAATTCCACATGAAAAAATGACTCATATCTTTCTATTAAAGAATATTTTCTTTCAACGTTAGAAATTTAATTCAAAATAGTTAAAAAGTTTTATTTACGGTAAAACTTTAGAGTCTCAAGAAAATATATTTTTAATAATATATAATTTATTTAAAATAATTGTTGTTTTTTAGATTTTCTAAAAAATGGAAGCGGATTTGTGGAAAGTAATTAAATAAGCATTAATGTACGCTCTGCAACTCACAATCTCCATTGCGAAAGTGGAGTTGTGGAAGGAAAAGTCCATGTGATTGCGGAAGTAGAGTTGCGGAAGGACAATTTGTTAAATTGCGGAATTATGTAAAGAAAAGTATATGCATTGCGGAACTGGAGTTGAGGAAGAACAATTTATTAAATTGCGGAATTACGGAAGGAAAAGTCTGTGCATTACGGAACTGGAGTTGAGGAAGAACAATTTATTAAATTGTTATTTTTTTACCTTAAAAAAATACAATGTATATTCTAATTTTATTTATAAAACACTAAATATTATTTAAATCTTTTTTTTCATTAAATATATAACAATTTATTAAATTGTTATTTTTAAGCTTAAAAAACAATATAATGTATAATCGATTCTAATGCCAGCCTGTTTTAGCGATTATCAGAGAAATACTACAATCTAAATATAACTACGATCGACTTACAATCTAAGTATGAAGGGTAGATTGGATTTAGCATAAAAGTTTTAACGTTAAACCAATGTGGATTTTCACCACTGGTTTCATAACCTTTCGGGAACACAAGAAACGTGGTTTGGTTTTTCCAATGGAAAAGAAGCGCGAGGAAATTAATTTAATGTATATTTAATATTATAATATTATTTATATCAACTTATATATTATAAAAAAATAAGTAAAAATAGATATGGAGGTGCAGGGACTCAAACACCGTGTCTCTCAAATGCGAAGCGAGCACTATACCAGATGAGCTACACCCCCATTACTTTTGGAATGAGTTTGTTTGTTCTCTCTCCTGGATTAGGAGAGAACTTGGTTGGAAAGTGGGTAATGGTCATCGTATCAGGCTGGGAGTGGACCCAATTGTGGGACTCAACCCATCCTTTCTGCTCTCTGAGGACCTCGGACTATTCCTTGAAGATGTTGGACTAAACACTCTGAGAGATGCTTTTTTTGTTAACCAAGATGTCCCAAGACTCTCTTATTGGCTATCCTACGATGACTTGAATCTATGTGCCAAGTGGAAGATGGAATGGGATGAGTACATCTCAGGTATTTCTCATGGAGGGGTCACTCTTAAAGACTCTCTCGACTCTCTGCGACGGATGCACAACCGCAAAAATGGTGATGTTTCAGCATCGTTGTCCTATGACTTGATTGTATCTTCTCATGTTTCATAAATCCAATAACAGATCTTTGTTGAAAATATGGGAATTCAATATTCCTTTAAAAATTAAATGTTTTCTGTGGATTCTATTAAAGAATCGTATCAACATATAGGACACTCTCCGGAGGAAAGACTGGTTAGGATGGAGCCGTTGTTGTTTTTGTTTAAATGCAGAGGAGACCATCAACCATTTATTCTTATCATGTTCCTTTATGATAAGTTTGTTAAACCAACTTAAGAGCACTCACAATTTTGGATATCTTATGGTCGAACACTTCAATCCTGGAAAATATTGAGGCATGGTACATGAATCTTTCTGCCTCCTCTCATCTGCCTCTTTTTCTCCTTTGTAACATCTGGATATCCCACAATCACACTCTCTTTGAAGACAGAAGGGTGGGGACTGTTCCTACCTGTCACACGATTTCAGATATGTTATCTTCGTATCCACTTATCAGGAAAAGATAAAAAATGAGACTGGTTGGCTCGCCTCCATCCTCCACTACCCTCATGGTTTCTTCGATGGAGCATCATAGAACTTTGTTGGTGGTGCTGGTATTGTTTTGGATATCGGTAATGTGCACTCCTTCTGCTTGAAGTTGGGTTGCGGTACAAGCACAAACATAAGAGCAGAGCTGCTTGCACTATGGACTTTGTTTTTTTTTGCTGCAGAAATTGGCATTCATTCAATTTTCATTTATGGAGACTCCTCTATTATTATCAATTGGGAAAATGACAAAGAAGCCCTGTTAGCTCTAGAATTAGATGGTTGGTGTGAACAAATATCTTCCCTCAAAACCTCTTTTCACTCTCTGGAGTTTCAACATGTCTATCATGAACACAACTAGAAAGATGACTGTCTATCCAAAGAAGCGCTCAATCTGGCCATTGGCCACATGTCTTACATTGAGTTTTTCGATGGACATATTATTGGGGGAGGTGAGACTCAAATTTTCTGAGAGTCTCACGTTTGCATATAACTTCTGTGTATTTGGACACATTGCCTATGGCATTACTGTTTATCTAAATTCAGTCTCCATGGATGAAGTGCAACATATTATGATTAGTCGACTCCCCGAGTGCTTCCGAGGATCCCCAGTATGCTTGATGTCTCGTGTACTCGATAGACTGTTTGTCTCTCTATATTGTGAGAATGGTTTCTTGGGTTCTCTCATTGCATTTGCTCAGCGTGCCTTTTTGCATGACTTGTCATTAGCCCGCTACTTATGATGGATCCGATGGTCCTCTTTGTGATGTAATCATTAGCCTTTGATTCATTTTGAATATCAAGAATAAGTATTTTTTCGTCTTGAAAAAAAGAAAAATAGTATTTTAGGTAGTTCCATCTAAATAATGTATTATTAATATAAGCGAAAGGATTCACCGAATAATAATATAAGCCTTTTTAAGCATTTAATAATGTTATATTCATACTTAATGTTATAATTATATTGCAAAAATAACTTAAATGTGACTTAAACTAAGTGGTAAATAAGATAATCATAATGAGTCTGACATTGTTAGCTATAGTTAATATAGGTTAACTATAGCTCTATATGAGATTCCGTATTATATATCATATAAGAAACTATTATTTATGCAAATATAAATATTACTAAAGAATCAGCTCAAAATGCGATCACTATGCGATCACTTGTAGACTCTAAAGATTATCCATGAATCTGATAAAATAATTACTAATGATCCGCATTATTACAATAATTATTAATAAGCGGATTATTGTAATAGTGATCCGCCAAAGATTTTAATATATATACAGTTAGCTGTATATTACTCCTAACTGAAGATAGATTATTGTGTTGTTCAATGCGGATTATCAAGATATAATATATTGATAATAATATAAGGCATAATTATTATAATATATAAAATAAGTAAATGATACTATTGTGATTATAACATTGATGCTAATAGTTCTTAACATATTTAAACTTTTACTATAAAGAAAACTTTTTAACTATTTTGAATTAAATTTCTAATGTTGAAAGAAAATATTCTTTAGTATAAAGATATATCATTTTTTCATGTGGAATTTCTTATCCCACATGCTTATCCAAATTTATACATCACCGATTCCTCACAACTACACGATTGAAATTTACAGATTTAATGATTTCAAAGGTTTAATAGAGTTTAATTTTAAATATCTATATCCAAAAAAATAAAAGTACTTAGTTTTAATGTATATAGTGGAATTGTAAGAAAATTAAAATAATTGTTAAGACTGAAAAATCTATAACTTTATATATATATATAATATAAAATGTTTCCTATAAATCATGAATATATTCATTCTATAAATATAAGCACAAATATATATTTTATGTATTCCTATTGCATAAGCGGAACTGTTGATGGAAAACTGTAAAAGTCTATGGAGCTTCCCACAATCAGCAATCCGCATTGTGGAAGTGGAGTTGTGGAATGAATGGATATATAAAAAACTAAAAGATTTATATAATCCATTCCTTCCGCAATGCGGATTGCGGGAAGCTCTATAGATTTTTACAGTTTTCCATTCACAGTTCAACTTCTTCAATGGAGAATACATTTGAATATTTTCTTTGATTAAAAGTACAATAATACATTTTTTTATAACTTTATTAAATACATATACTCTTATTTTTTTAGGTTATATCTTTCATTTAACTCATAATACAAAAATGCAATTTATTTTCTTTCAACTATTTTTTTGAAATATTTGTTTTAATACACATTCATTTATTGTTAATAATCTTTTCCTTTTTTATATAATCTATTCCTTCCGCAACTCTACTTCAGCAATGCTGATTGCGGATTGCGGAAAGCTCCGTAGACTTTTACAGTTAAAATATATATTTTTGCTTATCTTTATAGAAAGAAGATATTGATAATTTATAGAAAACATTATATATATATATATATATATATATATATATATATATATNTTTTATTTTCTTACAATTCCACTATATACATTAAAACTAAGTATTTTTATTTTTTTGGATATAGATATGTAATTAAACTTTGTTAAATCTTTCAAATCATTAAATATGTAAATTTCAATAGTGTAGATGAATTGATGATGTATAAATATGGATAACCATGTTGGAGAAGAAATTCCACATGAAAAATTTCTTTCAACGTTAGAAATTTAATTCAAAATAGTTAAAAAGTTTTATTTATAGTAAAACTTTAGACTTTCAAGAAAATATATTTTTAATAATAAATAATTTATTTAAAATATTTTTTTATTATAGATTTTCTAGAAAATCGAAGCGGATTTGCGGAAAGTAATTAAATAAGCGTTAATGTACACTCCACAACTCGCAATCCACATGACGGAAGCAAAACGTTGAAAGGAAAGCTGTAAAAGTTTATGAAGCTTCCCACAACTCATAATCCACATTGCAGAAGTGGAGTTGCAGAAGGAAAAGTTCGTGCGATTGCGGAATTGAAGTTGCGGAATGACAATTTATTAAATTGCGGAAGGAAAAGTCCGTGCATTCCGAAACTGGAGTTGTGGAAGCACAATTTATTAAATTGTTATTTTTTACCTTAAAAAAAAATATAATGTACATTCTAATTTTATTTATAAAACACTAAATATTATTTAAATTTTTTATTTTTTTCATTAAATATATAACAATTTATTAAATTGTTATTTTTTTTGCTTAAAAAACAATATAATGTATAATCGATTCTAATGCCAACCTATTTTAATGATTCTTAGATAAAGGCTACAACCTAAATACAACTAAGATCGACTTACAATCTAAGTATGAAGGGTAGATTGGATTTAGCCAGTTTCACTAGTTTGGTTTTGCTTTGACTTCATTCTTTTTTCACAAATAAAATACAAATCAGGTCAAAGGAGGGGATGGAGTCAGCGTAGCACTTTCATCTTTACATTTAATCAACATTTTGTTTAATAACCCTTGCAAAAAAAGTTTTAACGTTAAACCAATGTGGATTTTCACTACTGGTTTCATAAATATTCAGGAACACAAGAAACATGGTTTGGTTTTTCCAATGGATAAGAGGCGGCAGGAAGGCTAAGCTTTAATATCATGGAGGCTGCTATAGCACAACATGCTAACGACAGCCATGAGTATGGCCAAAGATTGAAATGGATGTAATATTTTAATCGTCAAATAAAAAAAGAAATTACATGAAATATCTTTAAGAAAAACCATAAAATTTATAAGTAAATGGGATTTTCAAATTTCAACTGTCAAGTTGACACGTAGAAGCACTTTTTAAATTCCAACCTTCCATCACCGCCTCTCCTAGCTAAGCAAAAAGACCAGTAGGCTTTCTCTGGTGGTTTGGATGAGTGTTTCCTCCATATTACGAATGCTATAAATAGAGGAATAAACCCCACAGGGCTATTGTTAAGTGCAAGCAGTAATTTTCTTTAGGTAAGCTCTGAATTGATCGATCTTTCGGTATTTCAGAATTACTATTATTTTTTAGGATTTGATTTTGGTTAGCGTGTAAAAATAGGTAAAATGAGGTGATTCTTTCTCTGAAGGATTTCAGAGTGCTTGCGCCCAATAGCCCAAGGCTAGAGTAATATTGTGTACAGAGAACGCAACTTTGGAAGTCAAATACAACCTTTGTTCTGCAAAATTGTTTTTTGCTGAATTTTCTGCAATGTAGGTACGATGTGCTCAAGTTTTTGTAGAGTGTACATATAACATCTTATAGTGGATGTTTGATTGTTTGGAAACATTATAGGCAATGGTTTTCCCTTCTATATTTAGAGACCGTGTTACTTATCCAAATGACAATATAGACGAAGGTTTCCTCTTTATCCATTTCAAATATAATTATTTTATCGAAAAAATGGAAGTAGATTTGCAGAAAGTAATTAAATAAGTGTTAATGTACGCTCTGCAACCTGCAATTCGCATCGCGGAAGCGAAATGACGGAAGAAAAACTGTAAAAGTCTATGGAGCTTCCCACAACCCACAATCTGCATTGTGGAATTGGAGTTGCAGAAGAAAAAGTGTGTGCAAAGTTTGGGTTTGATCAAATAATTTGTATAACAAGCTCTTACAGAATAGTAAATTGAACCACAATTCGGAGAATGAGTTTGGATATGGAAAGCGGAACCGAAAAGATAAGGTTTTATTTCAAAAAGGATTTCGGCAATCTGCATTGTGGGTTGCAGAAAGAAGATTTTTTTAAACAAATAAAATTCTAATATTCACAATCCGCATTTGTGGGTTGCGGAATGCAGGAAAACGATTTCCAAAAATCCCCAAAATATGGAATTTTGTAATTCGTTTTTCGATTGCGGAATGCGGGAAAATGATTTCCAAAAATCTCCAAAAAATGGAATTTTGCAATTCGTTTTTTGGTTGCGGAAACGAAAAACATAAATAAGATAAAGAGGGAGCTTCCGCAATCCGCAAAACCAAAAAAACAATGTTTTTTTTCAAGAATTTTTTATTAAAACCAAAACACAGTACTTACGGTAAACAAGAAAAAAAACCCCATAACAAGGCCATGGCTTCGAAATCCAATTGAATGGCTCCCATTTTATGCGTTAAAATGGGATCTGCTGCTGCCAGCAACAGACTGCAAGATTGCGGAAGCCAATTTTCAAAAATTACAACTGCATGCTCCCAATCCGTAATTGTGGAAACAAAGTTGCGAAAATTATATTGCAGAAACAGTGTTTCAGAAAGGCACTTGTGAAAATGTTAAGTTGTGAAAATTGCAGAAAGATTCAGTTGCGGAAAGACACAATATTTTTACCCTCTCGACGTTCCTTTACACCTCTTGGTGCAAATGCTAGTCATATAAGTGTGATACATTCACATTGCAGACCCTACACACTTTATTCCATACACTTATCCTCACATCATCCCTAATTTTTTCCTTTAATTCCATGATTTCCTTCCCACAATTTTGCCTTCAACCCCAAACTGAACTCTCTTAGGTCCTATAATTTTCATCCACATTGTTCCCTCAAACCGCTCCAATCTTCAATCCCCTTCCGCCTTGTCAAGCATTTAGGAACATAGTTAGAACAATGCATCATTTCTTTAAGATTTGAATAGTTAAAAAAACCCAATAAAACTAAGTAAAATACTTTCTTCATTCTACCAAAACCTCTCCATTCGAGAACCCTTTACATCAACATTTTTGTTGAAAAGATTGTCTTCTTTTGAACAATTTAATAACATAAAACACATTATATTCATTGCACACAAATGAATTATTTCTTACACAAAATGCATTTCATTAATTCATACGCACTATATCATTTACATTTTCATAAGCCATATTGTTTTGGGTGTATTCTCTCTAAGTCCAATTTCGGAATTCATGAGTGCGCCTTTTGTTTGATTTTTGAGCTTCATTAAGTTATATTTCTATGAATTTTAATTGTTTTCAAGTTACATTATTGGTGTGAGTGTTTCATAGCATTTTTCACATGAGATTTGGTTTTCATGTAGCATAGAACCTTTCCAACAGAAATAATACTCTATTTTCTTTTTCTTAATTAGATTTACTTTCTGCAGTTTGACCATACACAACAATTAACACAATTAGTTTATTTTTGATAGATAGAAATGTTGTAGTTTAGTTCATCTAAGATTTATCTTTGATTTATGCACATTGTTTTAAGAATTAGATTGTTTCAGAAATTAGAACCTCTTTACATTAGTTTGATCATATTTCAAAGTACAATAATATTGTACTTTTTAGATCTTATACCCGTAACCCTAAATGAAATCAAATCTAAAAGGTTAAATTGACTTTGAGTAGTTTCATTATTCAATAGTTTGCAAATAGTTTGCAACAAGTAGAACATGTTCATGGATGGGTGATGAGCAATAAAAACTGATTCAATGTTATATTAAAAGTCATATCTAAACACAACATCCTTAATAATTTGAATGCTTTGTATTAGAGCCATGGGGATAGAGTAGAACTTCCTTGTCATTAAACATAGTTTTTGCACTGTTTTTAGATTGCTTTACTTGTCATTTAATTGATTTGATTTGGTTTTCCTGTAGCTTATCCAATCACTATAGGAATAAGCCATTGAAGACTGGGATATAAATCAAGATATGTGATCCTACGGTCCAATGTCAAATCTAAGCCTATGGTGTTAGACTGATTTGATATTTTGATTTAATTTGCTTCCATCAATTGCATTAAAGTGTGGATTTTAGTTTTTTTTCAACTTTAGTTGTTAGTATAGGCTAGATTAGGTTATGATCTTGCATTTCTTGTGCTTGCACCTTGAATCTTACAAGTCTCGATCGATAACTTAATGTCAAGTCATTAATATATATTTAGCTCGACACCAAGTATACCTAAAGAGGGTTGAGGTTAATAGAGGTATGAATGGATCTGTTGTAGATATGTTGAACATAAGGAAGGATCTCATCCCAAGTGTGCATATGTTTGAAGTTATATTTTCTCAGGATATGCACAATCATCTTGTTGATGACCTCTTTCTATCCATTCATTTGGGGGTGTACGGGTAGTTTATTTGGTAAGCTTGGTGTCCATCATAAACCATAGGCTAGACCAAAAGCTACTTAGGAACCTACTGTCTCGATTTGAAATAACAATCCATGGGAGTCCAAAATGAACCCAAACACACTCGAAGAATATCTTAGCAATGGCCTCTACAATGATGCTCTTCTTATAGGGAGTTGAAATTTCCATCTTAGAGAAGCGATCAAAAACCACAAATACATAGTCATTGTC
This sequence comes from Pseudotsuga menziesii, assembly GCA_001517045.1. Lineage (NCBI taxonomy): Eukaryota > Viridiplantae > Streptophyta > Pinopsida > Pinales > Pinaceae > Pseudotsuga > Pseudotsuga menziesii. Next base: position 664,540 of record LPNX010942990.1, read on the forward strand.
ATGCTTGGTTGGAGGAAAGGTGGACATGTAGTCCATTGAGATAGACTCTTAGGGAATTTTTGGGGTAGACAATGGAGTGTACAATCCTTGCTTCTTAATGGAAGGTTTGGCAATGACACAGGCAGTGCATGATCAGACGTTCCTACCAATCTATTGCCAAAGGCTTGGTTAGTAGAAGTACTTATGCAACACCGTGTCTATCTTATCTATGCTAAAGTTCCCTACCACTCGACTATGATCTACCTCCCAAATTAGCTTCTAATGATCACTTGAAGGAACAAAAAGGTGCTCAAGATGGAATAAACACTCATCTTGGAGATGAAATTTTGAGACTAGTCTTCTTGATTGTAATGTATGATAAGAAACAACAAAGTTAGGGCCACTATCATACAATTTGGGCCACCTAGATGTATTATGTCCATAAGAGTTGAGCATGGTAGTCAACACAACAACTGGAGGTTGACTATGCTAGTATGCAACATGATTGGTGCTGCCCTTATTATACTTGTTGTTTAGGTGGAACTGTTGCAGGTATGTGGAAAAATTCAGGTGGTGGTCACTTTGTAACTTTCCCTATGTTCGCATAAATTGCAGGGACTTGCGATCAATGTGGAAGATGGTATTTTCCCTTAGGATGTAATGTTTCCACTGATGACATGCCTGCATAATGGATTACATATCCTTGTCATAGGTGGGATACCTAAAAAAAAATCAGAGAGTGTCTCACTATGATATGCCACTAGATGTACATGCTAAGTGAGGGCACCACTAATTGTTGGAACCTAAGGTTATGCAGGCTCATCACACCTATGGCTATTCTTGAGATATCCAGTTGATAGACAGTAGTTGACTAACATAATAGTCAACTAGATGCACAATTGAGTGGTCGATTGATCGATCAACTAAATGGTTGATGAAGCCATGGTTAACTTGACCAGAACAACCAACTAATCTATGGGAAGTTGTGGATTTCACAGAACTGGTTAGAACCGATGACCCTTATTTGTGGACCATGTCATCCTCACTTCAAGGGATTTTGTTGGATTTGGAGACTGTAAAAGAATGACCCTATGGGTTGTGTTGATATCAAAGTCATGATTTTTTAAAGATGTTGAAGAATGCATTGTGATGTTCTGATCATAATGTGTTGTGATTAGTGTTATAATGGTGTATTTATACACCACCTCCTTTCTTGGAATACAATTCCCTTATTCCATTTTCTCTTTTGTTATGTGGTTCAATGTGAAGAGGTTCCCCAACGTGGTGTCAAAGATATTAGTTTTGACCTAGCATGTTGTGTGCAAATTGTGCTAAGTCAGATCTAGGCTTGATTGAATTTGGGATGAATATTTATTGATTGATACCTATTCTTTGAACTTGGATTAGATCTATTTGATCATAATGATGAATTCCAAGATAGAACCTATTGTTCCGAATGGACACAACTATGAAATCCGGGCATCAAACATGGAAACTTTGTTGAAAAGAAAGGGACTATGGAAATATATTAAGGTCGCCATTAGAGATCTAACACATGACTACGTTGAGTTTGTCATTGATGGAAAGAAGAATGAGGTTGTTGGGGTCATCATGACCAACAATTCAAGCGGGGTTCACTTCCATACAAGCGAGATCGGCTATCCTTATGTTGTTTGGAGTAAATTTATGTCATTGTTTGATAGGGTTAGTGAAATTCAAGTCATCCAGATAGATAAAGAGGGTATCTCTTTGGAACCCCATTCCTTTGAAAGGATTGAGGAATATTTATCTCACATAAAGGAGATACAACTAGAATTGGGAAAATGTGGTTAGAGTTTTCCGTTGAAGGATGGACATCTCATTGAACTAGTCATGATGAATCCGAGGACACCTTATGATGTGTTTTGTTCCTCTTTATATGTCACATAAGCAACATGGTAAGAACTTCACCATTTATATCTTTTGTGATTTATTGATTAAATACCAACAAAATTTTCTTCAAGAAGTGAATCTTGGTATAAAACACCAAGATCATTTGATCAAAAGAAAGGTCAAGAAAAATAATAAAGAACACGCTTGACTAAACCATCAACATAATGTATTGATCAACCTACTAAAGGAAATATCGATGAATTGATATTGACGAAGAAGAATTGAAAGAAGAAAACATGGCACTACTATGGAAAGGTGGGACATGTTGAGAAAACTTGTTGGAATAAGACCAAGGACTTGGAGGAAAAGGCCAATCATCTTGAAGAAGGTGCCTCAATTTATTAGTCAATTAAATGACCTGCATAAGAATTTAACTTTTTTTTATTACTTCCCAAGAAATATTACATGCCCATACCACTCGGAAAAAATGGGAATTCAATTATGTTTGTACTCATCATATGGCTAAGGGTGCTTCTTTGTTCTCTTCCTTAAGTGGAGTTCTGGTATCATGTACCTTGCTTGAGCGCAAATTTGTTGTCAGTAGCACAACTTAGATAGACTAAGAATATTGTTGAGATTTGGCTAGATCACTTTATCGTAAAGGTTATAAGGCCTGGGGGGGTGTTTCTTCAGGATATTTAGATACCAAATATGGAATTTACAAGTTCTGTGATTATCCTAGGAATGATTTTTGACTGACTGGATCGAATTCACTCTTGCTCAAACTGTTGACAGAAGTTGAATTCGGCATGAATGAATTGGAAATTACTTTTGAAGTTTAAAGTTGATGCTAACAAACAATATGGTTATTGGTGTCCCAAATATTGTTCCACATGATGGAGTTTGTAGAGGACGTGTGCTTGGAAAGAATCATCAGGAACTCTTTAATTCTGAAATAATCATAGCGAGCACATAACCAATTCGAATTTGTTCATAGTGATTTTGTTGCGTGAACAAACCCTTATTAGTAGGTGAAAAGTATATTTTGAAATTTATTGATGGTTTATCTAGATTTTATTGGGTATATTTCTTGAAGAGTAAGAGTCATATATATGAAAGATTCAAGGAATCTAGAGCATTGGATAAAAATCAATGTGGATGACCTATCAAATGATTGATATTAGATAATGGTGGAAAATATGTGATTCGAAAATTTGAAGAGTATCTCTTGAAAAATGTCATTTCTTAGTAGATATATGTCCCTCACACCCATCACTAGAATAGACTCACATAGTGGAAGAACCATAATTTGGTAGAAATGGTCCAGTGTTTATTGTAGACCAAGATATTCCAACTAAATTTTGGGCATACGCTATTTACTTTTCAAACTATCGCCTAAAACTTGTTTCGACTAGAGTTGTCAGTGACATGACTCTAGTCGAGAAGTGGAACAAAAAGAAATCGTTTGTGAGACACCTCACAACCTTTGGATGTTTTCCTTGGATGTATACCGGTGAGAATTTCAGGAAGAAATTGGATGCAAAGAGTCATGCTTGCACCATGATGGGTTATTCTGATGAATTAAAATACTATTGACTCTTTGGTTCAGTCAAACAATTGATCATTTTGAGAGAAAATGTGATATTTTATGAAAATATTTTAGGTACTAAGTTATTGAACTCTTCTTCTAGTCTATTGTTGTAATGTACCCATTTTTATTGTTAACACGATGGAGAAACCCCTAGCCCTTGAGAACCCCAATATTCTTAGTGGAATAATAATCTAATTAATGATGGGGTCATTTTGATAAAATAATTACCCATAGTAGGATTAGAAATATTTCATCATTAAATATTAGGAATTTATTTATTTTTTACACTTAATACATGTTCCTGGTGGCTAAGGTGTTGCATGGGCCTTGTGGACCTAATGAGTTGTCATTGTAAATGGAAAGCAGGGGAAAATAAAGAGATATCCATAAATCCAAGAAAAATATAGAAAGTTGCAAAAAAGCAGTCCACAAGAAAAGCAGCGAAAAAAGAAGGCAAGTATAGAAAAGTTGTCAGGATGAAAAATAGACAACTTTTGAAGGGCGTAGTTTCTAGAAAGTAAAAAATGTAAGTCATCCTAAAATCAGGAAAGGAACTATAGCTCAGGGAAAACCATGGCTACATGCAGAAATGGATACCTTCCGTCTATAGGACAGAAGGGTAGGGTTCCTTGTTGGGTTGAAGAGAAACCTGCAAACAATATTGAAACTAAACTATGAAACCCTGCATGAAATGGTTAGCAAACAAGAATATGGCTGCAAGAAATCACTAGAAAACCTGCAACAACGCATTAGACAAAACTGCAACCAAAATATGTTAGACAACTACAATAGAAATGAAATAAAACACAAGTATACCTTCTCTGGGGGGAAATGGGCCACCATGCCCTAGCTTTGGGAGCACCTCTCAATGGGATGGAAGCTTTGGCTTATGGATCAATGGAGGAGAGGGAGGGTGAATGGCTTGAGAGACAAAGGGTCTCAAGGCACTCACACGGGCATCATAACAATAGGGAGAGAAGGAGTGATTTGAGAGTGACCCCCAACCCTCTATTTATACTTTTTCTTGATATTTTTAGGGTTTTAAGCCCCTGGTTGGGGCTTTAGCCCCTTTTGCCCAATCTTTAGCTCCTTTGGGGGTTTTAAGCTCCTTTGAGGGGTTTTAGCCCATTTTTGGAGTTTTTAGCCCCTATGAGAGATATTTTGGTTCATTTTAGGGGTTTTAAGCCCTTTTTTATATTTTTGAGCCTTTTTGAGGGTGTGGGGGTAAAATGAAGGTCGTATGTAGATGTCTTTGGGTGGTGTAGGTCATGTAGAGCTTACTGAGGGATTTTTTGGGTTAATAGATTTCCCCCTGATGTGTGAGGGCAGGAGCTCATCATATGGTCGACGGACATCATAGGATTTTCTGGGGAGAGGTGGTGCTTCTGGGGCTGGGGCATGGTGGCTTTTGGTTTTTGTATTAATATGGTTCCCATCAATGGGTGAGATAAAAATAATGTGTGACATGTATATGGACGAGGCGGGCATCCCCATGCTCATAACGATTTGAAATGAATAATGTGATCTAAGCTCTATAATGCAAGAGTCGGTCATGTACAACTGATGATACATAGTGGTTTCCTCAAGAAGAGGCTGAATACAATATTGATCTGAAGAACTGCTACATTAGACCCATGGCATTCTCATTGAATGTTATATCTTCATGACTAATGGTCTGCTAGATCTGGAATGGTACGTAGTTGTAGGGACCCAATGACGGAGAGTCAGAGTCTCTGTGGTACAAATATGTTGCATTAATCATAAATCTATATACAAGCACTGCTAGGGCTTCTAAACACTGTCTCCAACACAACCTGAAAATCACAAGGGACATGAACCTGTTGGGGTCCCTTTCATAGACTCATCAATGTGCTAGAGTCAGGTGACATCCAGGGTCTTCGACCAAATACTGCACAGACCGATACCCTGTACGAATCTCAACGGTGCGATGATGTAGCTGGAGTCGAGTACGTGAGAAACAACCATCCCGAGAGGCACTAAGGACTCCTCTCAAGTGGTTCGAGGAACTCATCAATGAGGTAAATGAAACTAGGATATAGGGACCTTTGGGTCTATCCTCTGGAATACATGTGTTGTCGTCGACAGAGGGAGACTTGCAACTGGCCAAGGTGATGGTGTTTCCTTGACCAAAAGCGCGAGGGAGATAACCGAAATATGTGAGGCAATCTGAGGACTGACCCACTGAATGGGGGGGAGGAGTTGAACAGGGGTAGGGAATCATGGTGGACTCAAACTTCCTTTGCTCAGAGTATGATGGCAGGGCAGACTAGGAAACAAATGAAACTGACTCATGGGAAAGGGATCATAGCTGTAATACTAGGAATGTAACTGCATATGGGAAATACTTGGAGGAGGTAGACTTTTGGTATTGATGGGATCCAAGGAAGACACATTACAGAGTACTCTGAATAAAGGCGACCCAAAGTGGGAATGATGCCAAACTGTTATCTGTGGGGTGGTGTCTAGAGACACCATTGTGGTACAATCTCATGGATTTTTGGTGAGCCCGAGAAAGTAAATGCTCGATGGTGCTTTCAATTTTAGAGAGTCTGAAAGCATGGAGAAGACTGTAGAGGGGGCTATTTTTCGTTGGTAGTCTCCTATGCCTGAAAAAGGATAAAAGTATACACAGGAGAGCTTTCCCATCCTATAGGGGATAAGAGACTTCTTTATCGTTGGTAGTCCAATCAGGTCGGAAAAGGCTAAACCTATACCAATTGGATGGTCATTGAGATAATTTTACGAGCATGAATGAAACCAAGTTTGCTTGGTAATCTTTTCTTGATGAGAAGGCTGGAAAAGAGCTTAACGACAACCCATGGTGATATTTTTCATAGAGTTCGGCCCCTCTACCCAAGAAAGCATAAAAGGATGCATAGGGGAACGATCTTGGATTGAATATGCCAAGGTGGTCCTTTTCATATGGTAGTCTACATGGTTCTCAAAAGGAGATAAATTTGATGATGTAGATGCCATTTCATATACTTTAACGAGCGGGAAAGGAAGAAGCTATGCTCAACAATCTTTTCATTCTTTTAGGAGTCAGAAAAGATCTTAAAAGAAACTCTGGCATGGTCAACCGATTGCGGTGGTACAGGTGGTGCCCCATGTCAGGACAGTGGACAGTGGTCCAAAGGTCATCCGTGCAGTATGGTTGGAGCAGGTGGCTCTTAAACATACCAATAAATACACGGGATAGATCGCGGCATAGGAATGTGAATTGGTGCGACAGGGGCATGCAAACCGAGGTGGCTCTCGGACAGAGGTTAGGAGAGTTGTGTGTGCGTTGTGGTGGACGGACTTGACTATATGTGATGTGAGTGCAAGTCTAGTGGTAGTTATATGCCAAATGCATGCAAAGGAAATGATTTGTCCTCTGGACGATGGTCCAGGGACCCACATAAGGGGCGGTGGACAGATTAGACAGCTATATGCTAAAATAAAATGACGTGCCTTTCGGGAAATTTTAGCCCAGAGGTGTGAGAGGTGTCTCGAACAGGATCCAAGTGACTTTGGATTGGTAGCTAATGGTGTTGCCCCTAACTTGTGGTGAAAAACATTGAAAAACAAAAAAGGGAAAATCAAGCGACTCGTTGGTGATGTTAAGCATAAAATCTCTTGAGGTAGAGCCCATTGCGGGGGTTCTCCAAGAGTTGTCCATCAGAGTCAATAAGGGTGTATGCCCCTTTTCTAAGGTAATGATTGACGACATATGTGCCGTACCACATTGATTGGAACTTTCCTTTTCCCAACTTGTCATTGGGTTGGTCATAGACCATAACCATATCTCCTTTGCTAAAGGTGCGAGGGTGGACATGGGAGTCATAATGGGCCTTTGACCGTGTTTTTACTGCTTCGATGGCTTGGAGGGAAGCTCGGTGGTATTCTATGGTTTACTTAAGTTGGAGGAGTCATTCTTCCAAAGGTGAAGTATCGGGGAAGAGTTCTATCGCGAGGCAGAGGGATGGGATCTGGCACTCTATAGGGAGTACTAATTCAACACCATGTACTAGGCGAAAAGGGGTGAAACCGGTTGCGATTTTTGTGGATGTGTGATAAGCCCATAGGGAAGAGAACAAAATGTGATGCCAGTTGGTTTTATGGTTTCCTACCATCCTTTCGATCATTTTTTTAATGATTTTGTTGACTGCTTCAACTTGGCCGTTGCCCTGGGGGTAGTAGGAAGATGAGTACTAGTGTTCGAATTTCAACATGGTTGAAAGCTCAGTCCAAATGGCGTCTTCAAAGTGTTTACCATGGTCTGAGACCAACTTTTTAGGAACACAAAATCATGAAATAACATGGTTAAAGAAGAAATGTGCCATCGTTTCACTTTTGCAATCAAATGTGGGAATGGCCTCGTCCCACTTAGTGAAGTAATCAATTGCCATAATGATGTATTTATGATCATTAGCCGAGGCAGAGTTGATTGTCATGAAGTTGATTTCCCATTTGCAGAAGGGATCGACTGTGACTACGGGGCATAATGGTGTAGGGGGGGTTCTTGCCTTTGGGGAAAAGAGCTGACAGCTGTGACAGTGTTTCACTGCGTCTATGCAATCAGCAAAGATGGAAGGCCAGAAGTAGTCGGCACATAGAATCTTTTGGATGGTTTCCAGACCTGAAAGGTGGCCACAATAGGCTCCACTATGACAATCGTTGAGGATGGTCTCAGCTTCGTCATGGGTGAGGCAACGACGTAGGATGGTATCAATGCCTCGATGATACAGAACATCTCCAATCAATAGGTGGTGAATGGATTGATGTCGGATGCGTTTCCTATCCTCACAGTTTAAGTGCGATGTGAATTTCTGTGTTCGTAAATATAGAAGGATGTCCCCATACCATGGGTCCTTCGTGGATGTGACGAATAGGAAATCATCAAGGAGGTCATCCTTGGGTGGTGGTGACGTGGTTAAGAGGGGTAGATCTGTCATGAGCACGGCCAGCGTGAGTGCCTTTGTGATTTTTGGGGAAACAAATTCTAAGTCGAATCCTTGGAGGATGACTACCCACTTGGCCGTGCCACCTTGTAGAAGGTGATGGCTTAAGAGGTACCACATTGGGTTTGAATCAGGCACTACACGAGTATGGTTTGCAATGATGTAGTGGCGCAACTTCTGAGCCGAGAAGATGACGGTGAGGGCCAATTTCTCCTCTAGTGAATATCGTAGTGGGGGACCAGTCATCCTCTAACTGATGTAATAAATCACGTGCTCATGGAGAGCATCGTCTTCCTGGACCAAGACTCTAGCAATGGTATTTTACGAGGCCAACACATATAGAATGAAGTCTTGGGTGAAGTCTGGTGCTGAGAGTAATGGTGCAGAAGCCAGGGCTTGCTTGAGTGCATCAAATGATTCCTATGCTTGCTGATCCCAAACAAAGGGGATTTTTGTGTGGAGTAGGTGAATGAATCCATGGGATTTTGTTGCATACTCTGGTACAAAGTGGTGAAGGAAGTTGGCCTTGCCTTGGAGGCTCTGTAGTTGGTGCCAATATTTTGGTGAAGGGAGATCAAGGATAGCTTGAACTTTGAGGGGGTCAACTGTTATCCCTTTGTGGGATACGATGAACCCGAGTAGATGACCTGCTGGGACACATAAAACGCACTTTAGGAGGTTCAAGTGAATTTTGTACTTGCGGCATCACAAAAAGACTTGTCGCAAGTAGTCTATATGTTGTGCTCATTTTGGTGATCGAGCGGTAAGGTTGTCCAGGTAGACCAAGATGACGTGGATTAGGTCATGGAAACAATATGTCATGACACGCTGGAAGGTGGTTCCAGCATTCTTCATACCAAAGGGCATTACTTGATAGGCGAATGTGCTCCACGGGGTTGTGAATGTAGTCTTGTAATTCCGGATCTGGATTTGGTTATATCTGCAAAATCTGTCCATGAAGGAAAAGACCTCATGTCCTGCGCATGCATCGATAATCTGATTGATGAAGGGTGTTGGGAAGTTGTCTTTGGGACACTCCCCATTTAGATCGCAGAGGTATGTGAAAACCCAGATGGTACCCTATTTTTTATTCACGGGAACAAATTTTGAAACCCAAGCGGTGTATGCAATGGGGTAAATGAAGCCGGCTATGCGCAACTTCTCAATTTTAGCTTTGTTCGCGATAGGTTTGGAGGGGTGGATGGGCCGTTGCTTTTGGTGCACGAGGGCCACATCGGGCCATGTGTCAATGTGGTGTTCCACAATGGATGGATCCAACCCAGGCATTTCAGTGTAGGACTGGGAAAGATGTCGCAGAATTCTTGGAAGAGGGCTTTGTAGGGAACAACTTCTTTCGAGGAGAAGGATGCCCCCAGCATGATTTCTTCAACAACCTCAGAATTGGTTGAGATGTTGATTTTGATGGTTGGTGAGATGTTGGCCATGTTCCCTTCTTTAAAGGCATCTGGTGCCGGAATGGGATTTTTGAACCAGTTGACTTTCCCATGAATGACATATTTGGTTTCCATGGAAAATTGGTCAGACTACGACACAAGCTCTTTGGGGAGGAAGAACGAACGATGGTGCATGTCGTCCCATGGGTATTTTGGGGTGGTTAAGGATTCAAGTATCTCCTCATCATTGCAGAAGAAATGAAGGGACAGGTCTGATGGACCGTCGGTAATGGTGGAGACAAGAGGGTTTGTAGAAATGGACATCATGTAAATGGACATGGTGTTTGAAGAAGGAGGTGGGGGATGGATTTCTTTGATCAGAGTGATCTCAGATTCAAGGGAATGTTTTCAAAGGTTGTCTAGAGTCATTCAAAACTCAGACAAGTCCTGGAAGTGGTGAGAATAGTGTCCATACAATCCGTAGAGGGTGAAAGCATGGTTTGTTTCTCACTATTGGCCCACTTGGGAGTTCAACCACGGGGAGGTTTTCCATTGTATCCATGGCATCCAAATGCATGCGAATTATGGGAATATCAGGGAATTTTTGAGTTGGGTGGCCCTGTTCTTTGCAAACGGTGCAAGGCAGGATCTGTCGAGGTTCAGCGGTAGCTTTCACTTTTTTTTCCCTGGCCCTTTTTGGGTGGGGCAGTGCAGGTGCGGGTGTGGGTGCACTGGTTGGTTTTTGTGGGTCAGGTGGAGGATGAGATTCGACTGTAATGGGTTGCATGGGGATTAAGACTACTTGGGGAATTGGTGGTTGGGTGGGTGGATCAAGGTACCACACAGGAATCCCCAATGTGAAATTGGGTAAGTTTAAGGTAGCCATTACTGGCTTACACATGACACTAGGCGGGGGAAAGAGGAAGGGAATTGTGTGGGCTGGAGAGGAGCCCATATAACTCCCTGATGGTTACATGTGGGGATGAGGTTGTGGTGGCAGTTGCACATAATGCTGCGGCTACGAATGATGCTGCGGCTACTGATGATGCTGCGACTGCTGATGGTGTTGTGGCTGCGGATGGTGTTGTGGCTGCGGATGGTGTTGTGGTTGTGGTTGGGGCTGTGGCTGACATTGCGACTGCTAATGGTATTGCGGCTGCAGATGGGGTTGCAGCTGCGGAAGGGGTTGTGGTGCAGTAGTGCTGGATGATAGCATGCACAGATATGCAGTATCACTTGGCAAATATGGTGGTGATACTAAGGGGAAGGAAGCCATCATAGAGGTGTCGATGAACAACCCTAGGCCTACATTCATGATGATGGGGGTGGTGGTGCCGTTGAATGTGGTGTCGATAGTGGGAATAAAGTTAGTAGGTGCTGTTGGAGCTTGTGGATCATGGTAAGTCAACTGATTGACAGTCATGTTTTTCCCATCATGAGGGGACATCATTTGGCGGAAGACGGTAGATGCCATAGCTTGCATCGCCTACATATAGCTACGTCCTAGATTAAATTTGTAGTCTAACTGAGCGTTGACAACTTCTATGTCAATTAGGATGGTCTTCCCACCTAAAGAGATGGGGATGTGTGGGAGGATGCCTTGGGCTCTGGTGGGATGGCCATCATAGGCACACAACGTGGTGGTGGATGGCTGCAAGATGGGGGACCCGAGTTTCTTCCAAACCAAGGTTGACATGATGCAAGTGGATGCCCCCTCATCAATGATGCATCAATGCACAACCAAATTCCAAATTGACACCGGGATCTGGAAGGCGATGGTTGATGGCATTCTTGGTTCTCCTTGATCCAAATCAAATGTGATTAATCTAGAGTCGGAGGGGTCTACGGCACGAAGGGAAGCTAGCAAGGATTTTCATTGTGTTGGGAACGTTTTGAGTACTTCAAGATCTAACATGGACATAGGTGATTGGGCCAAGTCAGCGATGATACTATAGTTAACTGTCGCCCTTGCAGTAGTGTTGTTGGCAAGACACCTGAAGGGGAGATCATGTGGGCCTACGGGGGGAGGGGCAGAAGGTGAAGAGGAACATTGGCAGTGTTGGATGTGGATGCTGCTGCTGTGTCAGGGGTTTCAGTAGCGGATCCGTATTGGTTCCGCCTAGTCTGCAGGTTGATATCTTCAGTTGTCATCGCTAGTAGTTGGTGTACTTCTGTCTTCGTGGGATGTGGAACACGGTGGGCTACAGGAGCGGTTTGGGGAAAGGGTGCAGTTTCTACCAATCCTTGGACTGGTAACAAGTTCTAGAGCACCATGGGAGGAGGGCCTGGTCATGCTGGGTTGGGTTGAGCTTGGGCTGTCATATTGGTAGCATGCTGAACCTTGTTGTGAATGGCTTACTTGGCGCGACCCATGAAGGGGCATTGGTGTGTATAGTGCCCGTAGACCTCACACAACTTGCATGGCTGGTTTGTGCGCAATGGAGCATTGCGTCTAGGTGCATTTGGTTGCTGAGGATTTTGGGTTGGCTGGTTTGCCTTGACATTGTTGGGAGGGTTTGGTTGTTGACCACCTCCCTGCGGTTGATTGTTGCCTTGGTTCTGGGCTCAGTTGTTTCTGGCTTGCCCTTGTTGGTTATTGGGGGCTGGCTGGTTAGGACGGTTTTGTTATGCAAACACCTGTCCTAAAGGTGCTGGCGGAGTAGGGGTAGGGGATTGAATGGCTTGCACTGGTGGTGCATAGTAAACTTGGGTGGGTGCAGGTGCCACAAATGTGGGCATTTGTCCTACATATTGTTGTGCCGGCCAAGCTAATGCTTGGGGTTGTTGTGGTGGTGCAGGTTGTACATAAGAAGTTGTGGCTCTGGACTGAGACATCATTCTTGCATAGTTTGGATTTTGGTTTTGGTAGGAAACACTGGGGGTGTTCCTTGGTTGTGGTTGCATTGCAGGTGGTGTCGGACGGTGTTGTGGTTGGTGGGAGACAGAACCTATGATGCCATCTATGGCATGGGATTCCCTCGGTGCATCCCAGTAGGAGGTGCCTGCACGGGGAGCATCTGGAATGACAGTGTAAAGGTATCTAAATTGTGCATAAATCAGATCAAACTGTTAGGCTTTTAAGATGGCCTCCTATTCAGATTGGGGATGTTCAAATGCGATGTCCTTTGCTATAGGTGGTAGTAAAGTTTTTAGGAGCCAATCTAGGAAGATCTTGTCATCAAGTTGAATCTTGCACAAACTACGGTGTCGCCGCCACTCATGGATGTGGTCGGTTATGTGGGTCACAGTATTCTGGTGGCAAGATAGCAAGATCTCCACCCCTTCGTTGTATCTAATGGGGAGTTGGAAATACTGCAAGAACATGAAATCCAAGGAGTTAAAATCTCGGTACTTGGCTGCAACACCTATGAGGGTGCGTTGGAACAATCCGAGTCTGATTGAATCATCTACGATGCTATTTGATGAGCACCATAGGTGAAACGTCATGATATGGTTTTGGGGGCACTTCCCTGCCTTCCCTTCAAACTTGGGAATGTCTAAGGGGAGTTTGGTTGGCATGGGAGGCCAAAACGTTTGATGGTGGATAGGGTCATTTGTTAACCGAGCCAAGTTAGGCAGGTTGAGGTGTGCCATGAAAGGAAGGTTTGACCCAAGGTTGATGTGAGATGGGTTAGCAATTATGGTGGGGTTTGTAGGGACATGATGCACCTGCATAATTGGGGGTAGGTGTGGCACAGTTATGGACGGGCCACTGCCCCCAAGTGTGGTAAGCTGAACTGTGTGAATGGAAGGGCCACTACCCCCATGTATGACAAGTAGGACATTATAGGTGGAAGGGCCATTGCCCCTAGGAATTCCAAGTGGGATAGTGTGAGTGGATGGGACACTGCCCCCAGGCATGATAGTTGGGACAGTTTGACTGGTCACTGTGGGTGGAGGTAGCTGACTTATGACGGTTTGCATGAATGTGCTAGGGACACCAACAGGGGTGGAGGTGGTGGTGTGGGGTATGGAAGTGGGTCCACTGCCAATCACCAAGCCGAAAAATGGATCTGTGTTTACACCAGCCATGGGGCTAGATGGTGCAGTATGTAGATCTGGCTCAGAGTGGTATGATTCTGAGTCTGAATCAGAGGCTGTGTGGCCTTCTAATGGTGTAGAGGGTCGTTGAGAATGGTCTCGACGATGTTGGTTCAAGGACCCAAACTGTGGTGGATCACCTCTTAGGCGTGAGGAAGAGTGTGGGGGATCAAATGTGTCTGGTTGGTATGTCAGGTGGTGAAATATGATAGTGACGTTTTGGACCCCAGTTTTAGTGGATTCCTATTGGATTTCAGGTGGTCACTTGGCCACTAAGACTACCAGGAGACAACACTTAGCTATTTCCTCATGGGAGTGCTAGTCAATCGGTGGGGGTCGTTGCCCATTTCGCTTGGCAATTCCTCTCAACGACCAGCTACTTTGGGGTTCTCGTGGTAATCCTCACAATGAGTTTCTGGGATGAGCCCAAGTACTTCCCACAGTTAAGGCAATCAGGGACTTATGTCCTCAAAGACTGCAAGTGTTTGAATTAGTCTAAATTATAAATTTTAATGGCTAGAAAACCGAGATGAACTGAGTTTGGTTGTTTTATTTGGTATAATTTGTGTGCATGTCCATTGTATTTATGTTATACTTGGTGGCTGCTTGTATGGTTTATGAATATTCCACAGATATTTTTTGGTTTATTGCAGCAATTATATCATGGATAAGTTGTTTATGAAAGCAGTAAATTGTAAACAGAAATTTAAATACATGCCCTACCTGAATCTGAACTATGGTAGACTGACTAGGTGACTTCCTTACACCTGTATTTCTCTTCAACCAGGAAAGAGTGCTGGGATCTCAACACAATGGGACTAATCCCATCCATAGATCCTCAGGTCACTCTTCGAGTGCAAGGTCGGTTAACAGGGAGGACGTGAACACCATGAAACCCCCAACGGTCTCCACCCCCTCTACCTTCCAAGTCACCCATTTTTAGTGGTCTCAAAAAATTACAAATGAAGTGCCTATTACTATATGAGCTTCACCCTTTGTCTCATCCTAGAATACCCCGAAGGGTGATGACTAGGTAGAGGAGGAAGGGACAAGCAAAGAGTTAATTTCCAATTAAGAACTGAAATTTAACCTACAGTATTTTTATGCAAGCCTTAAGCAGATTCATTAAACCATTAACCAGTTAAATTTTAACAGTGATTTACACAACTTGTATGAAAATGAAAAAAGAATGCTGGACAGAGGCACCTAATCCACACTGACAGTCCAAATAGCAGCAAACAGGCAAGCCCCAAAAGTTAAAGTGCTCATACAAAGTAAAGAAAAATGGGTCGCGCACCTGTAAAGGACCTGCTTTTGTGAAGTGGATTGTGATCAAACCGTGAGGAATTATCTCAAACGGTTGAAAACCCACTTTGAAAACAGGCCCTTTTACACCTATGTGCATGCAAATTCACAAATGGATCAACTGTTTGGGCAGAAAATGAGCCCGAACATAGGTGAATTTTAGAAATTCGGTTTGGCTGTTTTTGCATAGTTGAACGATTTGTAAATCAAAGAACGACCAATAGTAACTGGTACTGTGGCCGAAACAATTACAAAAATGGAATAAATAGATCTATCAACCTAAATAAACAAATATATATCGAACTAATTAAGCAAAATATTAAAAACAAAACCCAGGGATCGAGTGGGATCGACCCAGTATGGTCGCCAATTTGTAGCTCAGGGAAAACCCTGGCTACGTGTAGAAAAGACTACCTTTCATCTATAGGACGAAAGGGTAGGGTTCCTTGTTGGGTTTAAGAGAAACCTGCAAACAATATTGAAACTAAACTATGAAACCCTGCATGAAATGGTTAGCAAACAAGAATATGGCTGCAAGAAATCACTGGAAAATTTGCAACAAAGCATTAGAAAAACCTGTAAGCAAAATATGTTAGGCAACTACAATAGAAATGAAATAAAACACAAGTATACCTTCTCTGGGTGGAAATGGGCCACCATGCCCAACTTTGGGAGCACCTCTCAATGGGATGGAAACTTTGTCTTATGGATCAATGGAGGAGAGGGAGGGTGAATGGCTTGAGAGACAAAGGGTCTCAAGGCACTCACATGGGCATCATAACAATAGGGAGAGAAGGAGTGATTTGAGAGTGACCCCCACCCCTCTATTTATACTTTTTCTTGAGATTTTTAGGTTTTTAAGCCCCTGGTTGGGGCTTTAGCCCCTTTCGCCCAATCTTTAGCTCCTTTGGGGGTTTTAAGCTCCTTTGAGGGGTTTTAGCTCCTTTTTGGAGGTTTTGGCCCCTATGAGAGCTATTTTGGATCTTTTTAGGGGTTTTTAAGCCCTTTTTATATTTTTGAGCCTTTTTGAGGGCGTGGGGGTCAAATGAGGGACGTACGTAGATGTCTTTGGGTGGTGTAGGTCATGTAGAGCTTATTGAGGGATTTTTTTGGTTAACAGGAACAATTTATAAAGAGAATAAAAGCAAGTCATTATAAAATAAGGAAACTCTTGGAGGGTGCAGTTTCCAAAGGGAGAAAAAGACATGTCAGGGGAATAGCAAGATAGTTTCTTCATTGATTCATGAGGGCACATTGGGAAAGTGAAGTGGGACACCTATTGAATCAAATTTGACCTTGAATCCTAATTATTCTATAAAACAATTATAGCACATCACTATCACAACTTTTGATTATTTGTGTTTTGGAGTTTGAGAGTTGCTCTCAATAGTTGAGTGTTGAGCCTCAACTGGAGCTTTGGGTTATGTGACCCTTAGCCAATGTTTCTTGTGTTTTGGTATCTCAAGTCATGGAAACAATTGAACAAGTTTGTTTTCAGGTTTTTATTTCTCTTCCAACCCATTATGAGATCATCCATATGATATTGGAGGCATCTTATCAATGACATTCTTTCTTGTTCTCTCCTTCTCTCATTTCTACGAAGTCCAGGAAGTTTTTGGAGTAATATAATGGAAAGTTCGACCCCAATATGATATTTTTCTATTATTATTCCCAATACATTTTTTAATATCACGTTCATACCATTTTCAGGTCACTCACAGAGTTTGGGAGGTTCAGCGATTGATTCTCGTTGGTTTCCTAGCTCCAAATCCATATTTGGGAGTTTTTCTATGAGAGGTTACCTATGAGATTATTGTGAGAATTATTTAGACTCTAATGGGCCTATTATGTTATTATTTACCATCCCTACAAATTTTACAGTATTATGATTTGTCTTGACTAAGTTTCATAATATTCTTTTACACCTTTCCTAGATCTTTATGCAAAAATGACAAGTTTTCCAGTTCGAAGCAATTAGTGTATTTAAATATGTAAATTTAATTTATTTTATGTTCTAAAAATTAATTAACATATATATGAATCTATTACGTGTTGAAAACTTAAGTTTAGTAAATCTTTTTAATGCATTTGAAATTCACTGATGTTTGACTAGTTGCTTATTCCTCATGACTAGTTTTCATAGTACGATACTTAACCTTTTTTGTGACTTTCCAGACCTATCTTAAACCTGCATAAATTTATGTTAGAATCCTAAACAGAGACTTATGACCTTACTAATCCTTCCTTATCCTTTTAGTTTCTTGGAACTGATTGTTAAGATCAAAGTTTGCACTAGTTGGGACTCTGAGAAGCATGGTAGTAGACTTTAGTGTGGATGATGCTCGAATCCTAAAAGGGCCCAACATCCAAGTGATTAGGGATATGAAATTTTAGTATCCTAAATTGTATTTTGGTTTCTCCCACAAACCCCATTACAATTCCTATTTGTACTAGGTAAATTTTCCCATCTGTCAACTAGTTGTTTGAATTTATATCATCTAGAGTTCGTGGACCTGATTGCTACCTTAGGTTCATTACAATGGTATTAGAGAACTTTCCTATATCCCTATGGAAATTAATATTTTTGTTAATAAAATTGAATCCATGTCCTACTCTAATGATGATTGGACCTATGAGCAGTATGATGATTCCTATGATGAGCAACATGAATAATATTAGAAACATTACAAGGAAGAAAATGTCCACAAGGTACCCTCTACAAGTATCTCCCATCAAATCATATTTGGAAGAAGAGATAATGGTTATTTTTATATCCATATGTATGAATAAGACATTAGGCCTTATTATTCAAGGTATAAAATGGATAAAGTAAGGACAAAAGAATCCCTTCAGTATCTCTTTGAGTACTGGAGATTGTGTGTAAGGGTTAATAAGCTCCCATCCTTCAGAGATTATTGTGAAATTCAAATTGCAAATTTATTCAAGAACCCCTACAATAGAGAAAATAAAGAGAGGGTTGCACATATGGTTGATGAGGCGTGTAAAGAGGTGAATCCTATGCTATGGCAAGAAGAGATCCAAAGATCTTTAGGAACTAGAAAAAATAAGGAGGATAATGTTTTCAAATGTGGTAAAACATATTTTGGATTAGATCCAAAATAAATTCATAGATAAGATCTAAAATCACCATTTGAGATTCACAACATAGCAGATGAAAAGCACACATTAGTTGGATGTGGACTAGAAAATTTGGTGGAAGATCAAGCTACCATAGCTCTGCCACATGAAGAGAAAAATCTGATGCAAAGGGACGGACACAGTTCAATTTTTTGTATTCCCTTATATCATGATGAATTTGATCCAAATATTTAAGTGAACATCAGGTTCAAGCAAGTGATATTTTCATTGCATCCGTCGGAACGCATAACTGAAATCCTTACTGGTGAGGATTTTACATCAAAAGAGAAGGGTGTTCATTCACTTGACCCTACCACTAGTGTTGTAGAAGAAAAATCTAGAGAAGCAAGTTACGCTGTGAACATGGTTGAAAGAGTATCTACTGATGGGTGCTCAAGTTTCAGTGGGATATCTAATGATGGATGTCCAACTCTCTATGTTGGTGACATAGAGATCTCACTTGAAGAAGTCGCTACAAGACCAAATCTCCATGAGCATGAAAACCTTGTAGCAACTGAAGAAAAGGATGATGAGGCCAAAATGTTAGACTCTTCTCAACCACATGAGGATTTGGGAGAGAATGAATCACATATATCAGATTTGGATATTTCAATGGAACTCAAAGAAAAAGATCATTTTGTGAAGAATATTCTTGGTGAGCCACACCCTTTGGGTGGATCACTAAAGGAGGGTGAAGACAAGTTCATAGCAACAAATGAAATTTTTGTTGATGCCAATGCCAGCTTGGTGTTAATATGTTGTTGGAGAGTTTTAGAAGAAGGATTAACAAAAGAAGCTTTCTTCAGGGATTTTGAAACTCTCAAAGAAGCAGTGGACAAGATGAAGGAAATATACATGAATTTTCTCTCGGATAGGAACCATCTTATTGAGGTAACCAAAATATACCATCATGCACTCAGAAGGGAGGAAGATGAAGCATAAGGGCTTGGTAATGAATTGGAGGTTGCATATGTATCTTTGGAGATAACCCAAAAGGCTCTTCAAGAGTCAAATTTGTAATTATATCAACTTCAAAAGGAGTTTTATCTACCACACCTTTCATCTTGCATGGAAGGAAATGCATCGGGTATAATGGAGGAAATTCATGTGGAGGATGAACATGAAGAAAGTTCTGATTTGCAAGTGTTGGTGAAGGGAGATGCCATATAAGATATTGTCCAAACATTTGACTTGTTGCAACAATAAATTCAAGAAGACATACTATTCAGATCTATAATTAAACGTACTTATTTTTCCATGTATTGGATAGACAAGTACTTCACCAAGATGGAGGTCCAAGGATGCACAAGTTTTTCCTGCATCTATAGGGAGTTGTTTGACATGCATGCATTGGAGGAGAGGCCTTAGGAGCTACCTATATTGAGAGAAGACTTATCTTTCCAGAGTGTGGGTGTACCTTTTACTTACACCAAGGGAGTTTTAGTAGAAACCCTACATCTTCTGTGAGAAACATGGGAATCAATGGTTGTTGGACGATGCCTATAGTGTTTTTGGGACATGTGACTCACGTATATGTCATTTCAGCAACACAATTATGAGCTCCAATGCTTGTGTGCCTCAGGAACATAATAAATTTTATGTTGGGTGGAGAAGGATCACAAGGTTTTGGCCTTACATTGAAGAGGTACATAAGTTATTACAAGGGCCCTCACAGTTTCAATTTTTCACTAGAAGTGTTGATCTTCCAGTGTGGTGGTATTATTTTCACATACTCATTTTCATTTTCTATGATGATTAATATTTATTTTTGTTATTGATGTTCCATAGAATGCAATTGAGACATTGGGACCCCGAAATTTCTTTAAATGAAAGCTTTCCAAAAGTGGCAGGAACATTTGGATCCTTGCAGAGGAGGCAATGTGGTCCATGCATTCTATTCAGTTATCTTAGCTAGGTTGAAAGTTTTGTTAAAAATAGGTAGTCATTGGGGTATGACTATAATTAAAGTGGTGCAACATAAACATGGTGGGCCTTTAGTATTGAGCTTGGAATTGACGATGTCAATTCTAGACAAACAAAAACATATTCTAAGGATTGAAGTCACTAGTTGGATTCATAGATGGTTGGAGTTAGTTCATTTCTTGAGGAAAATCAATTTTGGGAGGGGAGGACTATAATGTCCCCATTTTTATTGTTCACACCATGGAGAAACCCCTATCCCTTGAGAACCCCATGATTCATAGTGGATAATAATATAATTAATGATGGGGTAATTTTGATAAAATAATTACCCATAGTAGGATTAGAAATATTTCATTATTAAATATTAGGAGTTTATTTAATTTTTAAACCTAATACATGTGCTTGGTGGCTAAGGCGGTGCATGGGGCCTTATCGGCCCAATGAATTGTCATTGTAAATGGAAACATCCATAAATCCATAAATCCAGTAAAAATATAAAAGTGCCAGAAAAAGTAGTCAATCAGAAAAGCAGTGCAAAAAGAAGGCAAGTGCAGAAAAGCTGTCAGGATGAAAAGCAGGCAAATTTTGGAGGGATCAGTTTCTAAAAAGGAAAAAAAGGTAAGTCATCCTAAAACAAGGAAAGACACAATTTCTAAATAGGATAAAATAAATTTAGTCTAAAAGCAAGAAACTCTTGGAGGGCATATTTTCCAAAGGGAGCAAAAGGCATGCCAAGGGAAAAGCAAGAAAGCAAGCTAGTTTCCTCATTCATTCATGAGGTAGCATTGGGCAAGTGAAGTGGACCACCTATTGAACCAAATTAGACCTTGAATCCTAATTATGATATAATACAATTATAACACATAGCTATCACAACTTTTGATCATTTATGTTTTGGAGTTGGATATTTTTTCTCAATAGTTGAGTGTTGTGCCTCAACTGGAGCTTTGGGTGATGTGCCCCTTAGCCGATGTTTCTTGTGTTTTGGTCACCGATGTTTCTTGTGTTTTGGTCTCTCAATTAATGTCAAAATTAAAGAATTTTGTTTTCATTTATTTATGTCTCTTTTATCCCATTATCATATCATCTAGAAGATCTTGGAGGCCTCCTATCAGTGACATTATTTCTTCTTCTCTCCTTCTCTCATTTCTATGAAGTTCTGACAAATTTTGGAGTAATGTAATGGGAATTTCGACCCAAATATGATATATTTCATGTTATGATGTCAAATTAACTTTTTAATATCATGTATATACCATTTTAAGGTCACTCATAGAGTTTGGGAGGTTCAGGGATCGATTCTCCTTGGCTTCCTAGCTTTGGAGCCATATTTGGGGAATTTTTCTATGAGAGGTTACCTCTGAGCTTATTTTGAGAATTATTTTGACTCTAATGGCCCTATTATGTTATTATTTACTGTCTCTACAAATTTTACAGCATTCTTATCTTTTTTTTGACTAAGTTTCATAATAATCTTTTACACCCTGCCTAGATCTCTATGCAAAAATGACTAGTTTTCCAGTTCGAAGCAATTATTGTAATTAAATATGTCCATTTCCTTTATTTTATATTCTAAACATTAATGAAAATGTATATGAATCTATTCCATGTTTAAAACTGAAGTTTAGTAATCCTTTTTATGCATTTGAAATTCATTCAAGTTTGACTAGTTGCTTAGTCCTTATGGTTACTTTTCATAGTGCGACCATTAGCCTTCCTTGTGACTGTCCAGACCTATTTTAAACCTGCATTATTTGATGTTATAATCATTAAAATAGGCTTAGAACCTTCCTAATCCATCATCCTTTTGGTTTTTTGGAATTGATTGTTAAGATCTCAGTTTGCATCGGTTGGGACTCCATGAAGCATGGTAGTAGAATTCATCTTGGATGATGCTCGAAACCTAAAAGGGCCCAACATCCATATGCTTAGGTATATAAAACTTCAGTATCCTAACTTGTCTTTTGGTTTCTCCTGTAAACCCTAGTACAATTCATATTTTTACTTGGTAAATGTTTCCACCAGTCAACTAGTTGCCTGAATTTATACCATATAGCGTTTGTGGACCTGATTTTTCCCTTAGGTTCATTACAATTGCATAGTGATTTTTTTTATATTTTTGAAGAATCTTGATCAAGTGTATCCTTCTTCGAAGCTTCTAACAAAATGTAGAATTCTACTCCTTAGTCAACTAGTAGTCGATCTACCTTGACTGAGAATGTCAACACACATGTTCATTTGATTAAAAATCAATGAACTAAATTATCACCACCGACTTGTATATCTCGGTGGGATGATAAAACAATTTAAGCTGCTCGACTTGATGCTGGAGATGCTAGTATTGGTCGACAAACTCGCAGTCAGAAAACATGGTAGTGTTGCAAGATTGCACTTTTTCATGAAATTCATGATCCTGACACGTATGTCTATTCTCATGGAATGCCTTAATGGGAAAATGGAAATTGTTGATGAAATTGATTCTTTAAACAAGAATCAAAATTGGGAACTGACTCCTCTCCCACAAGGAAATAATGGTGTGAATTGTCGATATGTCTACAAGACCAAGTTTAATTCCAAAGGTGCTTTTAAACATCACAAGGCCCTCTTAATATCTAAGGGATTCTCTCAGAAAGAAGGAATCAACTACACCGAAACCTTTTCTATTATTGTGAATATGAACTCTCTTCAAAGTATTATTTCTCTTTCTGCTCGTTTTCAATGGGAGCTTCATCAAATATATGTTAAAACTACCTTTCTTCATGGATATTTGTCTAAATCAATTTACTTGGAACAACCTCCAGATTTTGTGATAGATTCTGGTCTTGTTTGTCAATTGAAGAATTCTTTGGATGATTTTAAACAAGCAACCCATGCTTGGTATGATAAGATTGATCATTTTTTTATTGTAAACATTGGCTTCAAATGCTGTGAATTTGATCACAATATTAAGTATTACATGTTCATAGTGATACTTTGATTGTGGAATTGTATGTTGATGATTTGTTCATAAGTGGAAATAACGTCAATATGATTTTGGGTTTTAAGAAACAACTTGAAGATACCTTTGAAATGACTGATCTTGGTTTGTTGCATTTCTTTCTAGGAATTCAAATTTTGCAAATGAATGCTGGTATATTTATTTCTCAACCAAAATATGATTTGAATATTTTGAAATGATTCAAGATGGATGATTACAAGTCTTGTGCTACATGTTATCAGTATAGCATAAAATTGACGAATGATTATGACCTTCGTGAGTTGACGCCACCCTTCAGTGACATTTTTTGGGTATCCTAATTTACTTGACTCATAGTCAACCTGATCTCTCCTTTGCTATTAGTGTGGTTTCCCAGTTCATGTAGGATCATTGAAAAAACCACTGGAAAGATACAAAGAGAATTGTCCACTATATTAAAGGAACTTATTAGTATGGTATTAATTATTGTCACAATTTAGATCTGCTTATTGGATTTACTAACTTCGATTGGGGAGGTGAAATTGATGATCGAAAGTATACTTCTAAATATGTGTTTAAACTTAGTTCTAGACTCTTAGCCATAAGAAACATATGGTAGTTTCTCTTTTGACTATAGAATTGGAATATCATGGAGTTTTCAATACTGACACAAAGGTAGTTTGGATCCATCAGATTTTAGATGAGACTGGTTTTCCTATTCAAGCCTCAACTATTATCCATTGTGGCAATTAGAGTACAATACATTTTGTAGATAATCCTATTTCTCACAACAAAATGAAGCATGTTGAAGTTCATGTTCATTATTTGATACATTTGGTACAACACAATGTTGTCTTGCTTATTATAGGAAAAATGATTAGATCACTAATATCTTTATGAAGCCTCTACCATAAGATAAGTTTTTGAAACTTTGGTCTATGCTTGGGATTCAAACAAGTCCAATTACGGGTGGATTTTTAGAGAATATAATTTCACCTCCTGAATCTCCAGAGAGTTGTGGATATGGGGGGTGTTGGAATCTAAGGTTATGCAGGTTCATCACACCTTTATATCTTCTAGAGACAATCAGTCGATATTAAACAATCGAATAATAGATCAGTCGACTGAAGGATCTACTACGTGGTCAATTGATCAGTTGAATAAATGGTTAATGGGTCCATGGTTATATCGACTAGAAAACGTGGCTAATCTATGGGACATTGTGGATTTCATGGAAATGGTTAGAACCAATGACCCCTATTTGTGCACAAGATCATCCTCACTTCAAGGGAGTTTGTTAGATATGAATACTATAAAATAATGACACTATTGTAGATGACTTATTGTAGATGTTGAAGAGTGAATTGTGATGTTCTAATAATAATTCATTGTGCTTAAGTGTTATAACCATGTATTTAGACACCACCTCCTTTATTGGAATCTTGTTCCCTTTTATATTTTCTTTTCTATTCTATGGTTAAATGTGAAGAGGTTACCCAACATCAATAACATAGTTAGAGGCATATGTCTCATATTTAAAGGTTGGTGTAGGTCTGGTAGAGTGAGGAATGACACAAATCAAAGGTATCATTTCATATCCTCTAAGGCTTTATGTTGTGATGCACCCCAAGAAAACTTGGATTTGGCTCCACCCTTGGTCACTTGGTTTAAGGGCCAATGATCCACATCGCCCTGTTGGAGACATTTACCACCATACACACTCTTTTTGGTCAATTTGGCCTAGTTAAACCACTATCCTAAGTTTTATTGACTTAATTGACATCGGAGGAGCACTGGATGACATCATCATGAGCACACCCATGCCTACCTTTAGTCAAGGAGGCTAACTTAGCCTTCTCCTACATTCGGGGAGGCTAACTTGAGCACTTCTCCTACATTATGATTATGTGTCTGTATTCTTTGTGAGACTTTGTTTTTAGTTTCTAGACCACTGTGAAAAATTAATATGGTATCATAGCTCACGGCGGGATGAAGCTTAGATCTCTCAAAAACAAGGTTTTTGATAGATATTGCATGAAAATTGAGCAATAGCTCAAAAATCCAGCACTGCACCAAAAGCCAAGGATTACCACTTAATACCCCAAGTAAGGAAATTGCTGTTCAAGCTTGCTTGATTGACTATGCTGGGTGTGATGAAAGCCTAAAATGTGCAGGCTGTCTGACCTTACGGTGCCCCTTTTGTTGTGATTTTTAGGTTTTTAACAGGTGAAAGCATTCGCTCCAGCA
Organism: Pseudotsuga menziesii; assembly: GCA_001517045.1. NCBI lineage: Eukaryota > Viridiplantae > Streptophyta > Pinopsida > Pinales > Pinaceae > Pseudotsuga > Pseudotsuga menziesii. The sequence goes on from LPNX010942990.1 coordinate 689,950, forward strand.
GATTTAGATGGCTTCTTCCCTAGAACTCTTGACTCCATTCAACTTCCACTCATGGAAAGGAGACATGGAGATCTGGCTATGTGACAGAGGACTCTATAGGGTCACTATGGACACTGAAGAAGAGCCTGCTTCTGTGACACACAAAGCTAGATTCTTGAACAAGAAGGATGAAGCATTCGGATTCTTGTGCCTCTCTGTTTCCTGGGATCTTCTTTTCCATCTTTCGGGATTGAAGACTCCAAAGGAAATTTGGGACAAATTGGAAACCCTATATGGAAAGTAGGATGATTTGAGAGTATACCATCTTGAGAATGAGTTGATGTCTCTCCAACCTTCCAATTTTGAGACCTTGAATGACTTTTTCACAAAGTTCAAGAACATTGTCTTATTGTTGAAGCAATGCAAAGTGGAGAAGGAGGATGATCAGCTCATACTCGCCATACTCTCCAAACTTGGAGCTGATTATTAAGTTTTTGTCTCTACATTCTGTGTGGGGAATCTCACAACCCCTGGATGGAAGATGCCTACACTCAATGCCTTCATTGAGTCCCTAACAAGTGAACATGATAAGCTTGTCCAGATGGGGATCATCAGAGCCTCCCGTGATCAAGCCCTCCATGTCTCAAGGCCCAAAGATATGAAGGGTAAAGGAAAGCAGCAGAAGAACCCGAAAAATAAATTCAAAGCTCCTAAGCCTAAAGTTGAAAACCAGCAACATGATGAGTCTTCCGGCTCAAAGAAGAACACAGGAAAAGGGCATCATGGAAAGGAAAAAGTCAAGTGTTCATACTACGGAAAGGGCTTCCACCCTGAAAATTCCTGCATGAAGAAGAAACTTGATGAATCTACCTCTCTCCTTGAGAGAAATCACATCAATCTTCTAGAAATATTTTAGAGGAGAGATCAGCAAGATCGGGAACCACAGCATGAAAGAGGTCATGCCCTCATGGAAAGCACTTCGAAGTCCAAAGCACTCTTGATAGATTTTGGAGCTTTGAACCACATGATGGCTGAAAGAGACTCCTTCTCATCTCTGGATATTGGCAAATCCATCCCCATCCACATGGGAGATGACTCCACCATCATTTCAGAAGGACAAGGTACGGTTGATCTTGAGAATGGCTATTTTTCAAATGTTTTGTATGTACCATCTCTGGCATCAAATATCCTGAGTGTCTATCAAATGACACATAAGGGAGTTCCCAAGAGAGTATCCTTTAGTCGAAATGATGTATAGATCATGGAACTTGCATCCGAAAAACTTGTTGCAAAAGGCCTTGCAAACCATCATGCAAAATCCTATGAGTTTTCCCACTTTGTGGTGGACGCAAAGCCCATCTCACCGCTGACTCATGGAAATGAAGTTAGTATACTATGGCATGAGAGGTTTGGCCATATCAACTTCAAATAATTGTAGAAATTACAGAAAAAATCCATGGTTTAAGTCCTCCCAGTCATCAAGGCAACCACTGGAATTTGCAAGGGATGTGTTGTTGGAAAGCACCCTGAGCACAAGTTCGATCGGGGGAAGGAAAGCCGAGCTACATGCATCTTGGGACTGATACATTATGATATCAGTGGTCCCATGCCTATCACATCCATGAATGGATCAAGGTATCTTCTGAATTTTATTGATGATTTTTCCAGGTACACATGGGTCTTCTTTCTCAAAAATAAGTCTGAAGTCTGTGAAAAATTCACTGAACTGAAGGCCTTGATCAAGAATGAATCTAGCCAAAAGATCAAGATATTGAGATCTGATAATGGTGGGGAGTATGTCAGTAATGAGTTGCTGCACATATACTCCCAAATTGGTATTCAGGTCCAACATTCAATTCCCTACACTCCTTAGTAGAACGGTGTAGCGGAAAGGAAGAATCAGTCTCTCAAGGAGATGACCACCTGTATGTTGGAATCAAAGAAGTTGGCTGAAAATTTGTGGTCTGAAGCCATACATGGTGCATCATAAATTCAGAATAGAGTTCCACACTCATCCATGAAATGTAAGACCCCTTTCAAAGCATACTTTGGACACAAGCCGGATGTGTCGAACCTGCGGGTGTTTGGGTCCACTGCATGGGCCCGAATTCCACTTGATAAAAGGAGGGCTTTGCAACCGCAAAGCATAGAATGTTTGTTTATTGGGTATCCCGATGACTCAAAAGGTTTCAATCTGCTGGATATCAAAACAAAATAGATCATCATTGAAAGGAGTGTCAAGTTCGATGAGCCTCTTCAGGAGGTGGAACTAGTGAAGGAGAAAACTACTGAATTTCCTTCCTATTCTACTGAATATTTGGATGATGAAATTGGGGGTGATGACCCTGATTTGGATCCTATGATTTCTAATATCAGTGTACAGAAAAAATCAGATGCTTAATTATAACCTGAAGTACAAAATCATTTCCCAACATGGGCCCGACAGACACTTTCCTCCACAGGAGATAACATTGGAAATCCGGATGATCCAAGGAGAACCCAGTCCGATTTCCAAAGAGCAGGTATTGCACTCTCTTGTCTTGATTATTTTCTGTCTGAATCTTGTTATTTGATGATAATTTAAGACCCAAATTCCTACTACCATGCTCGGAAGGATATGAGATGGCGAGTTGCCATGGATGAAGAGATCATTTCTCTTCAGAAAAACACTACTTGGGAGCTAGTTTCTCTTCCTTCGGGAAGGAAATTGATTCAATGCAAGTGGGTGTTTTGGACTAAGGTTGCTGTAGATGGTATCACATGAAAATATAAGGCAAGTCTGGTGGAATAAGGTTTCTCCCAAATCCAAGGTGTGGACTACCATGAGACTTTTGCATCGGTTGCAAAAATGGACTCCATCCGCCTAGCTTTGGCAATTTCAGCATCTAAGCACTGGGAAGTGCATCATATGGATGTTAAGTAAACCTTTCTGCATGGAGATATTCATGAGGAGATATACATGAAGCATCTTGAGGGCTACATCTCTGATCCATCTTTGGTTTGCAAGCTAAAGAAGTCACTATACGGGTTAAAACAGGCCCCAAGAGAGTGGTATTCCAAGATGGATGCCTTCCTTCTCTCGCAAAACTTCCAAAGGTGTAGATCAGATCCAAATGTGTATATACAACAGTTTGATGGTCATTTGATTATTATGTTTTTATATTTTGATTACTTACTGATCATAGGTAGTACAGTTGCTTCTATTTTAGTCATCAAAACTACTCTCCACAATGCATTTGAAATGAGAGATTTGGGGCTCTTAAAACAATTTTTGGGGCTCGAAATTGAGCAAAATTCTGATGGGATAATGGTCACTCAGTACAATTAAATATCAGACCTATTAGACAAGTTTAACATGGCTGAATGTAGGCCAGCACCATTCCCTTTCCTTTCAGGGATCATCCTTGAAGAAGGAAACATCACACCTGCCATGGACTGCACTATTTATCGACAGCTGATTGGTAGCTTGTTGTACTTGACTCATTCTCGGCCTGATATCTGTTATGCCATTAATGCTATATCAAGATACATGCATCATCCCCATGATATTCATTGGAAGGCAGCCAAGAGGATCCTCCAGTACATTCATGGAACCAAGACCTACGACATTCACTATGCTGCAGAGTTCGAGCTAGAGCTGGTTGGATACACAGATTCCAATTGGGAGGGTGATTCTATTGATTGGAATTCAACTTCTGAATATGTATTCATGTTTGGTGGTGGCCCCATTTGCCGGTCTAGCAAAAAGCAGGCCGCCATAGCATTATCTTCAGCAGAGGCTGAGTATTGAGGAGCGGTGAATGCTTGCATCCAAGCTGTTTTGTTGCAAGGCATCCTTTCAGAGTTTGATCTTGGTAGTAATTTGTCCACTGTCCTCTTTTGTGACAATAAAAGTGCTATTAAGATATCCATAGATCCCATTACCATGCAGAGGACCAAGCATGTAGAGATACACATGTACTATATCAGGGAGCTAGTGCATGACAAGACCATCATTCTGCAATACTGCCCGACTGATGAGCAGATTGCAGAAATCTTCACCAAGAGATTTTTAGAAAATAATTTCACTTACCTCCATTCATTGTTGGGGGTGATTTCATCAGGGTGATCCAACTACTTTTAGTGTTCAGCTTGAGGGGGGGGTTTTCCCACTGGGTTTTCCCTCTTTTCCTCACTTAGTTTGTTTTTGAGCATTGTTGGAGTTTCAGTATTGTACAGGGTGACCTATGGCCTTATTTTTTAGGGCCCTAGAATTCTTATGCATTTTATGTTTCCTACTCCTCCTGAGTATAGCTTAAGGGGGGGTGTTGGAGACATTTACCACCATACACACTCATTTTGGTCAATTTGGCCTAGTTAAACCACTATCCTAAGTTTTATTGACTTAATTGACATCATAGGAGCACTGGATGACATCATCATGAGCACACCCACGCCTACCTTCAGTCAAGGAGGCTAAATTAGCCTTCTCCTACATTCGGGGAGGCTAACTGGAGTACTCCGGGGGTGATTTGAGTGTCATAAATGCCCCATATTGCTAACTGATGGTTACAATCAGTTAAACAGACCAGTGAAGGCACCTTCCTTCGTTAAATTGATTATTTAATGTTTAATTAATGAACTGGAGTCAACATGGGTGCCTCCAACCACTTCTGATGGTCAGTTACACTTCAGTTAACCTCATCGGGGTTCATTGGAGTCATTGATGTGCTACCACTTGTTGGTTAGATTGCAGTGACATGTGTTTGAGCTACTTTCAGTTAGACTCGGTCATTTATTGCACTCCGAATTCAGTTAGGGCTCAGTTGAGTCAATTAGGGTTTTGATCAGTGGTTAGCTTGAGTGTTGACTGTGGTTTACATTTAGTTAAGCTAGAATCACTCATTCAATTCAAATGACCTCCTTGGGAATTCGAATTGCTTTCGCATTCATGCTTCCAACATGATCATTGTATTGTATTATTCATTATTCTTTTGATTATACAGAGCTGCTACTTCCATTGCAGCATCATTTTGCCAATTTTATGATTATCTGTCTGTATTCTTTGTGAGACTGTGTTTTCAGTTCCTAGACCACTATGACAAATTAATACGCCCAGGTGTTCAATGGGGGACAAAAGATTCGGTTGAATGAGTCGAGTTTTTTTATAGAGGAAGCAATATAGAATATTTCAAAAAACTAAAACCTAAAACAATAAAAAATTACAATGCACACACACACAAAAAAAATGCAAGAATTGGGAACCACAAGCTCTATTATTATTCTCCCTTATGTTACAATAATGTACAGACTTATATAGAGTGATGAGAATGCTTGGTTTCCTTCTCGTCGTGTTCAATTACAAGAGACATTGTAACGATAGAAGAAGTGCAACCATCACAGTCGACTGGAAGTCTAAGTGATAATATTTCAAAGCTGGTATTGTTGGTGTGCAGTATTTGATATCGATAGGGTGTGTTGGAGTCATTGGTCTTCGACAAGTTATGATGTGATTGGTTCCAACAGATGCAGTAGTAGGTGTCGATGGATCATGTTGGAGTTATTGGTCTTCGACGAGTTATGCTGTGATCATTTCCTACAGATACAATAATTGGTGTCGATGAAGCATGTTGGAGTCATCGTTCTTTGACAAGTTATGTTGTGATTAGTTCTAATGGATTCAATAGTCTATGTCAACGAAAAATGCTAGAGTTCCCATTATTTGACAAGTTATGAGAAAATTCAACTAGGACTAGGACAACTAGTTGAACAAGCCAATCAACTTCTTGGATGGATCATTCCTACCTCCTTAAGAAGAAATGGTCCCCATTGTTTTCTTAAGAATATGAGGAAACTTATTGGATAGTTCATCAGTAGAATACCACTTTCCTTTGGATGGGGTCTATCCTTCTTTAGCTACTTGAAACATGGGAATTGTTTTCATCCTTGTAGGGCGTACTCTTCGTCCCATGATTATGTCACAAGGAAGAGGCTCCTAAACGTCTGGACGTATGTCTTTAGGTTCTGTTGTCTAAAAGTCTGCTTTTTCTAGCAACAGTGCATGATATGGTCAAATTAGATCCACATTAAATACTGGATGTAGACCTAGGTATGAATAAATGTCGAGCTTGAAAGTATTTTCTTCAATATACTCAAGAATAGTGTATGGAACATAATGAAAAGGATTTAATTTCTTGTATGGACCAGTAAACCAATATTTATTTAGGTGTAGCTAGACCTGATCCCCGACTTGAAAATAATGAGGAATAAAAAACTTGTCATGTTGGGCCTTACCTTTCACATTAGCTCATTGTAACATCTCCTACGCTTTTTTTTGAATGTTGGAAATTCGATCCCTAAACTTAAGTTCTTTCTCAACTTATCGCTTCCCATGATCAGTGTCATCCAATTGTGTCAAATTATTGATCAAGTCAATAGCCACTGATGGTTGAAATCCATAGTAGATATAAAACTGAATTTTTACCTATAGATCACAAATAAAGTTGTGTGTCAAGTTGCTTCCAGAGGGTTTTCCATAAAAAGTTGAAAAATATGCCATCTCTATCGGAAACAATAGTTTTCGGTAGGTCCAAATGATTCTAGACATGTTCATAGAAGAGTTGAGTAGTTTGTTGCGCTGTGGTCATATTCTTGCAAGGAATGAGAATGGACATCTTGGAAAATATATCCACTGTGACCAAGATCATGTCATATTGATGCTTGGTGACAAGGTATATGGTCAAGTAATCCATATAAATAGATTCCCAAGGTTGATTAGGAACTGGAAAGGGTGTATATAATCCTTGTCATATGTTAGAAAATTTAGCAATGGCACATGCCACACATTATTGGATATACTTGTCGACGTTAGATTTAAGTGTAGGACAATAAAGATACTTCTGAAGAATGGCGAGGCTCTTTTCCACTCCAAAGTGTCCTATAGTCTTGTTGTAGTGCACATCCCAAATTATATTATTTCAGTGCTCACTTGTCGGTACAAAAAGTTGTCCTAGCTTGTATAACAAGGTGTCTTTCAAGAAATAGTCGATGGTAGATGACTTGTTGGTCTGAAGCTATCGATAGACTGATGAAAATTCACTATTTACTTGATACAAATAATACCAAGTGGTAGTGTCATATCACTCATCATTGTAAGAAGGAGAGTAATGGGTAATTGACTTAGACAATTAACTGCGACATTGGATTTTCCTTTCCGATACTTAATTACCAATTGAAATTGTTGCACGTAATTAATACACTTGAGTTGTCGATTTGTCAGTATGAATGATTGTTTCCTTTCCAAGAGCATAGTATTTCCATTTCTTGAGTGCTTGAACAATGGCATAGATATCCTTTTCATATGGAAAATACCTCCTAATGGTGTCATTGAAGGTTTCTGATTAAAAAAAAACCGAGTGACCATACTATGTGATCACCATGCCCAAGGCATAGTCTGAGGCATCCGCCTCAATCTTGAAAGGCTGATGCAAATTAGGTAACAAAAGTACTAGTGTAGTACAAAGATGGTGCTTAAGATTCTCAAAACCTTGTTGTTGTTCTGGTGTCCACTTGTAAACAATTCTTCCATTCTCTTTAGTCAACTGATTCAATGGCTAGGCTATATGACTAAAGCCAATTACAAATCAATGATAAAAAATTTCCAAACTGAGATAGATTCTTAGTTCATGAATGTGCTGAGGAATAAAAGAGTCTTTGAGGATGTGTATCTTTTTTGGCTCGACATGAATGCCTATATATTCGATTACATACCCAAATTATTTGATGTTGTTCATGGAAAATGAACACTTATCTACATTCAAGTAGAGTTGATGTTGTCATGGGATGTCGAGGAATTTTCAGAGATGTCAGACATGTTTCTCCCACGTTCTACTATAAATTAATATGTCATCAAGATAATAAAAAATGATGGATTTTCCTATAAAAGGTTGCAACACATCGTCCGTGTATCATATGAAGGTTGCGGGTGCATTGGTTAAGATGAAAGACATGACTAACCATTTAAATAATACTTCCTTGGTCTTGAAAGTAGTCTTCCATACATATGAGCGATTGATCAAAATTTTATGATATACCGACTTAAGATTGACTTTAGTAAATAACTTATCACCTTTTAGACAATCAATCAATTCATCAATTCTTAGCAAAGGGTATCGATTCTTCACCGAAATATTGTTGAGCTCCCTATAGTCGATGCGCATGCACCAAGTCCCATATTTATTTGGAACAAGGACAACTGGACTTCCACAAGGACAGGAGTTGGGTCGGATATGGACTTTTTTTATTAAATCTTGGATTTGTCGACGGATTTCTTCCTTATCAATAATGGATTTCTTGTAAATAGATGCATTAGGTAGAGAAGAACCGAGAGAGAGTTCAATGGAGTGTTTTACTGTGTAGTGTAGAGGTACTCCGTGGGGTGATTTGAACATATTTAAGTATTCTTCAAGAATTTTGTCAATTTGTTGTTGCTATCATGAACTAAAATTGTTAGCTAGCAAAAAAGTTGTTGCATTCTTCCTGGAATGCTAAGGATTTATCATGATCAATGTGAATTTATTAGCATGGTTGATCAAATTTTTTGTCTATTTAGTAGATACCATTTCAACTGTTGGTGTCGGTTTTCATACTGGTATTCCATAATAGTGGTTGTGAATTTTGAAAATCACCTTCTTCGGTTGTAACTGCTAACTTCCATGTCGATCCCATAAATAAGGCTTCCCAAAAAATGGATCGAAAATGGAAAGAGGTGCCACATCGTAGAGTACTTCATATTTGAAAGGATTAATGAAGTAGTTGAGCTTGCATTGTCGAGTGATTCTAAGTTATTTTCCATCCTAATCCAACCAATGGTATAAGGTTGAGGATGCAGTGTGGTGACAAGACCTAGTTTCTTCATAAGAGATTCATAAAAAAATTTCTTATGGTTTCCATTATGCATAATCAGATGCAATGGATTGTTCTGGACCCATATCCTTGTATGGAACATGCACTCTCATTCCTCCTTGTTGATAATAGTTGAGTATCTTGGAGTTTTTAATGTCGATTCCAAGAGGGATGATGATTCTGGTTTGAATTACATGATGGATTTATCAGATATTTTGGATGCAGACATTTTTTCCAGAAATGTCTTCCAATATTTGCATTCATACCCGTCATGCTAATATGAGTTTTGCTAATCACACCATTTCTCGATAGGAGGTTTTCTAGTGTGTTCTCTCTTGTCTTTCTGAGAGTGTCACTTTCCCTGATATTGCTTTGGCAGATTTGGATGGGTAGGGAGTTTGGACTTGTCAGAGTTGGATATTGACGAAGACTTCTTGGTGGATGGTCATCCGGCTGGTTTAGTTGCGAGTCATGCTTTTCCTTTCTTCTTGGATTCAAGCTTGATAGCATAGTGGAATCCATCCATGAGTGTATTGAGAGTAAGGAAATCCATATATTTCTAAATGTACGGGGATATACCATTTATGTACTTCAGAACAAGTAGTTTATCTTCTTCTTGAACACCAAGTCTAGCCATGAGTTGATATAACTCGTTGGTATAGCTCTGCACGGACTGGTCTCTCCAGTGCCTTAGCTGCTGCCACTTCGTATACTATTGCTCAAGGTATTTGGGTAGATAGAAGTCTCTTCAAACATTCTCGATGAATTTATCCCATGTGTTTATGGGGTTGTATTCTTTATCCATCTTTTTCGATAGATTCTCCCACCAATAGTGCACAAAATTTGACATCTTTAAGGATATAATGGTGATTTTATTAGCTTTCGAGAGTCAATTTACAAAGAAATAGGATTCCAGCTGATGTACCCAGTTGTTAAAATATTCGGTGTCAATATTTCCTTCAAGATTCGATATATCCAACTTTCATTTTAAACTTAAAGGTGATGACTTTATCAGAAGTGTATCTTGTTAATGTTCCAATGAAGTTGAGGCAATTCGCATGAGAATCTCATTGAATTGGGTGAAAATTTTGGTTCCTTGTTGAGCCAATGCTTTCTACATGAGTTTCTTTGTCTCTTCGGTTGCATGGATTTTGTCTACTTTCTCTACCATCTTCGGATGAGTGTTTCAAACTAGTGGATAGTTAGAAGTTGAAGGTAGCATCTGTCTAGATTGATGATTTTGTGAGCATGTTTTCACAAGCATAAGTCATGTAACTTCACAAGAAGTGTCTACACAGAACTTATGCAAATTTAGGATGAAAAGATTGAATACCATATGGTAGCTCTAATACCAATGATATTTGTCTCCTAGGTGTTTGATGGGGGACAATAGGTTTCACTGAATGAGTTGATTTTTGTTATGGTGGAATAAATATAGAATATGTCAACAACCCAGAACAATAAATCATTATGGAACACACACAAAAAAAATGAAAGAATTGGGAACCACAAGTTCTATTATTATTCTCCCTTATGTTATAATAATGTACAGACTTATATAGAGTGTTGAGAATGCTTGGGTGCCTTCCCGTTATGTTCAATTGCAAGAGATGTTGTAACAGTCATAGAAGTGAAATAGTCACATTTGACTGGAAGTAAAAGCAACAATCTATCGAATTTGGTATTGTTTGTGTGCAATAGTCGATGTTGACAGGGCATGTCGGAGTCATCTGTCTTTGATTATTAATTTGTCACAGTGGTCTAGGAATTGAAAACACACTCTCACAAAGAATTCAAACAAATATGCATAAAATTGGCAAAATGGTGCTGCAATGGAAGTAGCAGCTCTGTATAATCAAATGAAAGAATGATGATGCAATACAATGATCATGCTAGATGCATGAATTCCAATAAAATTTGAATTCCCAAGGAGGTCATTCGAATTGAATGAGTGAGTCTAGCTTAATTGAATGTAAGTCACTGTAAACACTCAAGTTAACCACTAATAAAAACCCTAATTGACTCAATTGAGTCCTAACTGAAGTCAAAGTGCAATAAATGATTGAAATCAACTGAAAGTAGCTTAGACACATGTCACTGCAATCCAACCAACAAGTGGTAGCGCATCAATGACTCCAATGAACCCCGATGAGGTTAACTGAAGTGTAACTGACCATCAGAAGTGGTTGGAGGCGCCCCTATTGACTCTAGTTCATTAGTTAATCATTAAATAATAAATTTAATGAAGGGAGGTGCCTTCACTACTATATTTAACTGATTGTAAGCATCAGTTAGAAATAAAGTGCATTTATGACACTCAGATCACCCCTGGAGTGCTCCAGTTAGCCTCCCCGAATGAAGGAGAAGGCTTAGTTAGCCTCCTTGAAATAAGGTAGGCATGGGTGTGCTCATGCTGATGTCATACAATGATCCTCTAATGTCAATTAAGTCAATAAAACTTAGGATAGTGGTTTAACAAGGCCAAATTGACCAAAATGAGTGTGTAGGTGGTAAATGTCTCCAACACCCTACCTTAAGCTATACTCAGGAGAAGTAGAAAACATAAAATGCATAATAATGCTAGGGCCCCAGAAACAAAGGCCATAGGTCACTCTGTACAATACTGAAACTCAAACAATGCTCAAAACAAACTAAGTGAGGAAAAGAGGGAAAACCCAGTGAGAACCCCCCCCCCCTCAAGCTGAACACTGAAAGTAGTTGGATCACCCTGATGAACTCAGCCCCAATAGTGAACAGAGGTAAGTGAACTTCTTTTCTGAAATGCTCCTGGTGAAGATGTCTACAATCTACTCATCAGTCGGGCAGTATTGCAGAATGATGGTCCTATCATGCACTAGCTCCCTGATATAGTGCATGTGTATCTCTACATGCTTGGTCCTCTGCCTAGTAACTGAATCTATGGATATATTAATAGCACTTTGATTGTCACAAAAGAGGACAGTGGAAAAATTACTACCAAGATCAAACTCTGAAATAATTCCTTGCAACCAAACAGCTTGGATGCAAGCATTCACCGCTCCTCGATACTCGTCCTCTGCTGAAGACAATGCTATGGCGGCCTGCATTTTTCTAGACCAGAAAATGGGGCCACCACCAAACATGAAGACATATCTGGAAGTATAATTCTGATCAATAGAATCACCTGCCCAATCAAAATCTATGTATCCAACCATCTCTAGCTCGGAGTTTGCAGCAAAGTGAATGTCGTAGGTCCTGGTTCCCTAAATGTACTGGAGGATCCTATTCGCTTCCTTACAATGAAAATCATGGGGCTGCTACATGTATATTGATACAACATTCATGGCATAACATATATTAGGCCGAGAATGAGTCAAGTACAACAAGCTACCAATCAGCTGTCGATAAATAGTGCAGTCCATGGGAGGTGTGCTTTTTCCTTCTTCAAGGCTGATCCCTGAAAGGAAAGGGAATGGAGCAGCTCTACATTCAGCCATGTTAAACTTGACTAATAGGTATGATATGTATTTGGACTGAGTGACCATTATCCCATCAGAATTTTGCTCAATTTTGAACCCCAAAAATTGTTTTAAGAGCCCCAAATCGCTCATTTCAAATGCATTGTGGAGAGCAGTTTTGATGACTGAAATAGAAGCAAATGTGCTACCTGTGATCAGTAATTCATCAACATATAAAACCATAATAATAAAATTACCATCAGAATTTTGTATATACACATTTGGATCTGATCTACACCTTTGGAATTTTTGCGAGAGAAGGAAGGCATCCATCTTGGAATACCACTCTCTTGGGGCCTATTTTAACCCGTATAGTGACTTCTTTAGCTTGAAAACCAAAGATGGATCAGAAATGTATCCCTCATTATGCTACATGTATATCTCCTCATGAATATCTCCATGCAAAAAGGCCGACTTAACATCCATGTGATGCACTTCCCAGTGCTTAGATGCTGAAATTGCCAAAACTAGGCGGATGAAGTCCATTTTTGCAACCGGTGCAAAAGTCTCATGGTAGTCCACACCTTGGACCTGGGAGAAACCTTTTTCCACCAGCCTTGACTTATATTTGCAGGTGCTTCCATCTGCAGCAACCTTAGTCCAAAAAACCCATTTGCATTGAACCAATTTCCTTCCCCGAGGAAGAGAAACTGGCTCCCAAGTAGTGTTTTTCTGAAGAGAATTCATCTCTTCATCCATGGCAACTTGCCATATTGGATCCTTCCGAGTATGGTAGTAGGAATTAGGGTCTGAAATTATCATCAAATAAAAATATTTGGACAGCAAATAATCAGGACAAGACAGCGCAATACCTGCTATTTGGAAATCAGACCGGGTTCTCCTTGGATCATCTGGATTTCCAATGTTATCTCCTGCAGAGGAGAGTGTCTGTTGGGCCCAAGTTGGGAGATTATTTTGTACTTCAGGTTCTAATTCAGCATCTGATGTTTTTTGTACACTGATATCAGAAATAGAGGATCCAAATCAGGGTCATCACCCCCAATTTCATCATCCAAATATTCAGTAGAATAGGAAGGAAATTCAACAATGTTCTCCTTCACTAGTTCCACCTCCTGAAGAGGCTCATCGAACTTGACACTCCTTTCGATGATAATATGTTTTGTTTTGATATCCAGCAGCTTGAAACCTTTTGATTCATCAGGATACCCAATAAATAGACATTCTATGCTTTGTAGTTTCAAATCCCTCCTTTTATCAAGTGGAATTCGGGCCCATGCAGTGGACCCAAACACCCACAGATTCGACACATCCGGCTTGTGTCCGAAGTATGCTTTGAAAGGGGTATTACCTTTCATGGATGAGTGTTGGAACTTGGTTCTGAATATATGCTGCAGCATTCATGGCTTCATCCCACAAATTTTCATCCAACTTCTTTGATTCCAACATACAGGTGGTCATCTCCTTGAGAGACCGATTCTTCCTTTCCGCTACACCGTTTTACTGGGGAGTGTAGGGAACTGAATGTTGGAAATGAATACCAATTTCCAAACATATTTATAGAAAAAAATTACTGACATACTCCCTACCATTATCAGATCTCAATATATTTATCTTTTGGCCAGATGCATTTTCAATCAAGGCCTTCAAATCAGTGAATTTTTCACGGACTTTAGACTTCTTTTTGATAAAGAAGACCCATGTGTACCTGGAAAAATCATCAATAAAAGTCAGAGCGTACCTTGATCCATTCATGGATGTGATAGGCATGGGACTGCTGATATCAGAATGTATCAATCCCAGGATGGATGATGCTCGGCTTGCCTTCCCCTGATCGAACTTATGCTCAGGGTGCTTTCCAACAACACAGCCCTTGCAAATTCTAGTGGTTTCCTTGATGATCGGGAGGCCTTCAACCATAGAATTTTTTTGTAATTGCTGTAAGTATTTGAAGTTGAGATGGCCAAACCTCTCATGCCATAGTCTACTAACTTCATTTCCATGAGTCAGCAATGCAGTGGGCTTTGCATCCACCACAAAATGGGAAAACTCATAGGCTTTTGCATGATGGTTTGCAAGGCCTTTTGCAACAAGTTTCCCGGATGCAAGTTCCATGATCTCTACATCATTGGGGCTGAAGGATACTCTCTTGGGCACTCCTGTATTTGTCATTTGATAAACAATAAGGAGGTTTGATGCCGGAGATGGTACATACAAAACATTTGAAAAATATCCATTATCAAGATCTACAGTACCTTGTCCTTCTGAAATGATGGTGAAGTCATCTCCCATGTGGATGGGAATTGATTTTCCAGTCTCCAAATATGAGAAGGAGTCTCTTTCAGCCATCATGTGGTTCAAAGCTCCAAAATATATCAAGATTGCTTTGGACTTCGAACTGCTTTCCATTAGGGCATGACCTCTTTCATGCTGTGGTTCCCGATCTTGTTGATCTCTCCTCCGAAATCTTTCAGGAAGATTGATGTGATTTCTCTCAAGGAGAGAGGTAGCTTCATCAAGTTTCTTTTTTCATGCATGCATGTTCAGGGTGGAAGCCCTTCCCGCAGTATGAACACTTGACTTTTTCCTTTCCATGATGCCCTTTTCCTTTGTTCTTCATTGAGCTGGAAGACTCTTCATGTTGCTGGTTTTCAACTTTAGGCTTAGGAGATTCGAATTTGGTTTTTGGGTTCTTCTACTACTTTCCTTTACCCTTCAGATCTTTGGGCCCTGAGACATCAAGGGCTTGATCATGGGAGGATCTGATGATCCCCATCTGGACAATCTTATCATGTTCACTTGTTAGGGACTCAATGAAGTCAGTGAGTGAAGGCATCTTCCATCCAGGGGTTGTTATCTTCCCCGCACAGAATGTAGAGAAAAAAACCGAATAATTAGCTCCAAGTTTGGAGAGTATGGCAAGGATGAGTTGATCATCCTCCTTCTCCACTTTACATTGCTTCAACAGTAAGACAATGTGCTTGAACTTTGTGAAAAATTCATTCAAGGTCTTGAAATTGGAAGGCTGGAGAGACATCAACTCATTCTCAAGCTGGTATACTCTCAAATTATCCTACTTTCCATACAGGGTTTCCAATTTGTCCCATATTTCCTTTGGAGTCTTCAATCCTGAGAGATGGAAAAGAAGATCCCAGGAAACAGAGAGGCACAAGAATCCGAATGCTTCATCTTTCTTATTCAAGAATATAGCTTTGTCTGTCACAGAAGCAAGTTCTTCTTCAGTGTCCATAGTGACCCTATAGAGTCCTCTGGCACGTAGCTGGATCTCCATGTCTCCTTTCCATGAGTGGAAATTGAACAGAATCAAGAGTTCTACAGAAGAAGCCATCTGAAATTGCTGGAGCGAATGATTTCACCTGTTAAAAACCTGCAAATCACAACAAAAGGGGCACTATAAGGTCATACAACCTGCACATTTTAGGCTTTCATTACACCTAGCATAGTTGATCAAGCAAGCTTGACCAACAATTTCCTTACTTGGGGTATTAAGTGGTAAGCCTTGGCTTCTGGTGCAGTGCTGGAATTTTTGAGCTTTGCTCAATTTTTCATGCAAGATCTATCAAAAACCTTGTTTTTGAGAGATTTGAGCTTCATCCCACTGTGAGATCTAATACCATATTAATTTGTCATAGTGTTCTAGGAACTGAAAACACAGTCTCACAAAGAATTCAGACAAATATGCATAAAATTGGCAAAATGGTGCTGCAATGGAAGTAGAAGCTCTATATAATCAAATGAAAGAATGATGATACAATACAATGATAATTCCAGATGCATGAATGGCACGACAATTCGAATTCCCAAGGAGGTCATTAGAATTGAATGAGTGAGTCTAGCTTAACTGAATGTAAGCCACAATAAACACTCATTGACTCAACTGAGTCCTAATTGAAGTCGGAGTGCAATAAATGACTGAGTCTAACTGAAAGTAGCTTAGACACATGTCACTACAAGCCAACCAATTATTAATCTATCATAGTAATCTAGGGACTAAACACAAGTCTCATCAAAGATTAATAACAATAAGGCATGAAAATGGTATAATTGTGCTACAAAATGAGTAGAAGCTCTATATATTCACACAAAGAATGAGTAATACAATACAAGATCATGTTGCAATAATGAATGACAAAGCAATTCAAATTCCCAAGGAGGTCATTCGAATTGAATGAGTGAGTCTAGCTTAACTGAATGTAAGCCATAGTCAACACTCAAGTTAACCACTAATAAAAACCCTAATTGACTCAACTAAGCCCTAATTGAAGTCGGAGTGCAATAAATGACTGAGTCTAACTAAAAGTAGGTCAGACACATGTCACAACAAGCCAACCATCAAGTGGTAGCGGATCAATGACTCCAATGAACCTCGATGAGGTTAACTAAAGTGTAACTGAACATCATAAGTGGTTGGAGGTGCCCCTGTTGACTCCAGTTCATTAAATAATCATTAAATAATTAATTTAATGAAGGAATGCACCTTCATTGCTCTGTTTAATTGATTGTAACCATCAGTCAGCAATATGGAGCATTAATGACACTTAGATCACCCCCGGAGTGCTCCAGTTAGCCTCCCTGAATGTAGGAGAAGGCTAAGTTTTCCTCCTTGACTGAAGGTAGGCGTGGGTGTGATCTAGCTGATGTCATCTAGTGCTCCTCTGATGTCAATTAAGTCAATGAAACTTAGGATAGTGGTTTAACTAGGCCAAATTGACCAAAATGAGTGTGTATGGTGGTAAATGTCTCCAACACCCCCCCTTAAGCTATACTCAGGAGAAGTAGAAAACATAAAATGCATAAAAATGATAGTGCCCTAGCAACAAAGGCCATAGGTCACCCTGTACAATAAATTAACTACTTAATATAACCAAGAAAATGGGGAAAACCTCATGGGAAAAATACCCCCCCTCAAACTGAGTAGTAAATCAAGAAATTTTCGATTCTTCTATGCAGCAGCATCCTGAGACTGTGCATGTGAACCTATGAATACAAACTAAATGAATATGTCTATAGGAATCTTCCACTTTGGAAGAAGAACAATGCACTCAACTGAATCAGAAATATAAACAGTTGCACGGTGAAAACTGGACCCATGTAGAGCGGCTGAAATCATCTAAAGAGAGAGCAAAGGTTCTTGAGGATTCGAACCATGTGTGGAAAATCAAGAAACTGATATGTTGCAGCCTTGAACAGAAAACCATGAGTGGTAAAATCAGCCCCAATTCTTAGGATCAAGTGTCCAAGTGGATGCAGAATGTCTTCCTCTTTACTAGTTTTGTGAGGAGATGAGCATGTGACCAAAGGTAGAGAAGCCCTGGGACTGTGGAGAGTGAGTGCTTGAGCTCCATAGTCTGATATATATTCTAAAATAGATAATGAATCACATAATAAAATATCAGCAACCTCATATGAGGAAACTAACACCAAATCCCCATCAACAGTTTTGAAGAGAAAGTGCGGTACTTGATTTTTCACACCGAAATTGGTGAGAGAAAATTCAAGCAGGACTGAAAGATCTTGGATTTTAAAATATGAACCAAATAATATCAGATCAAAAATTAAATCAGATCCAAATAGGTTCACAATATATCCAAAACTATGAAATGAAATCAAATCCCCAGCGGCAGGTTTGTAGGAGACTTGCGGTACTTGTTTCTTCACAAAATTAATGAGAACACCTAGAAGCAGTACTGAAAGATTATGAACCTGAAATATTGAACCAAGAAATATAAGATCAGATCCAAATAATATTATATCATATCCAATAAGGTTCATATCAGATCCAAAATTATGGTCGACCGAGACGGTGGATGCACAGTTGTCTTTTTCTTCAAAATTCTGAATTTTGTTGCATGCAATCCTGCAGGAATTTGCTAGAAGATATAGATCATGGGGAGTGAATGGATCACTCTAGTAATCTAATATTTCTTACAAAATATCCAAGGTATCACATATTTTCACACCAGAAGCAACATTAGAGGAAGAAAAATCAAATTTCTCTTCACTTTCAGAAGCAATTACTGGTAAATTTTGCACATAATTCGAAGGAAAATCAGCAGTGAATGTTTGCATGGAAGTGCAGCAGTATTTTTCTTCAATATCAGAGATTCGAATGTCTTCTTATGTTTCATCAATATGAGGACATGAGATATCAGATATCTCATGAACTTCCAGAGCATCAGGAGAAGGAGTCACTGCATGGAGACTTTCTTCAATTCGAATTGTCTATGTAGAAGATTCTGCTTCATCTTCATCTTGAAAAACTTCATCAGAGAGAGTAGAGGCCAAGTATTTTGAGTAAATAACTCTTGTGGTGTTGGATGTAATCTCCAAAGTGCTGTTATGATCCTCATTGTTCTTGCCAAAGGTTCTGTCCAATTTTTTCCAGAGATCCTTTGGGTATTCAGCAGAACCAATAAGGTAGCGCAAGCTAGGAGAAAGGGCCAGACATATTGCTCCAAAATATCTATCACCGTCATTTATCCAGTCATTCTCATTCTCATAAGACTCTTTTCCAAGTCCAATAGACACCTTGTCTCTTCAAAGATGCAATCATCTTCAACTTCCATTTTGAATAGCTTGCGATTGGGGTGAGAAGAGGGACTGATGAGTCCACTCAAAGTTGTACCTATTAAAACCTGCAAATCATATCAAAAGGGGCACCGTAAGGTAAGACATCCTGCACATTTTAAGCTTTCATCACACCCAGCATAGTCAATCAAGCAAGCTTGATCAACAATTTCCTTACTTGGGGTATTAAGTGGTAAGCCTTGGCTTCTGGTGCAGTGCTGGATTTTTGAGCTATTGCTCAATTTTCATGCAAGATCTGTCAAAAACCTTGTTTTTGAGAGTTTTGAGCTTCATCCCACTGTGAGCTCTGATACCATATTAATCTATCACAGTAATCTAGGGACTAAACACAAGTCTCATCAAAGATTAATAACAATAAGGTATGAAAATGGTATAATTGTGCTACAAAATGAGTAGCCACTTTGTATATTCACACAAAGAATGAGTAATACAATACAAGATCATGCTGCAAGCATGAATGAAAAAGAAATTTGAATTCTGAAGGAGGTCATTTGAATTGAATGAGTGAGTCTAGCTTAACTGAATGTAAGCCACAGTCAACACTCAAGTTAATCACTGATCAAAACCCTAATTGACTCAACTGAGCCCTAACTGAAGTCGAAGTGCAATAAATGATCGAGTCTAACTGAAAGTAGGTCAGACACATGTCACAGCAAGCCAACCATCAAGTGGTAGCACATCAATGACTCCAATTAACCCTGATGAGGTTAACTAAAGTGTAACTGAACATCAGAAGTGGTTGGAGGTGCCCCTGTTGACTCCAGTTCATTAAATAATCATTAAATAATCAATTTAATGAAGGAAGACACCTTTACTACTCTGTTTAACTGATTGTAACCATCAGTTAGAAATATGGGGCATTAATGACACTCATATCACCCTCGGAGTGCTCCAGTTAGCCTCCCCGAATGTAGGAGAAGGCTAAGTTATCCTCCTTGACTGAAGGTAGGTGTGGGTGTGATCTAGCTGATGTCATCTAGTGCTCCTCTGATGTAAATTAAGTCAATAAAACTTAGGATAGTGGTTTAAATAGTACAAATTGACCACAATGAGTGTGTATGGTAGTAAATGTCTCCAACACCAACAAGTGGCAGCACATCAATGACTCCAATGAACCCCGATGAGGTTAACTGAAGTGTAACTGACCATCATAAGTGGTTGGAGGTGCCCCTGTTGACTCTAGTTCATTAAATAATCATTAAATAATCAATTTAATGAAGGGAGGTTCCTTCACTGCTCTTCCTAACTGATTGTAACCATCAGTTAGCAATAAAGTTCATTTATGACACTCAGATCACCCCCGAAGTGCTCCAGTTAGCCTCCCCGAATGAAGGAGAAGGCTTAGTTAGCCTCCTTGACTGAAGGTAGGCATGGGTGTGCTCATGCTGATGTCATATAGTGCTCCTCTGATGTCAATTAAGTCAATAAAACTTAGGATAGTGGTTTAACTAGTCCAAATTGACCAAAATGAGTGTGTAGGTGGTAAATGTCTCCAACATTGATGAGTTATGTTGTGATTGGTTCCAACAAATTCAATAGTCAGTGTTGACGGAGCATACTAGATTTGTTGTTCTTCAACAAGTTTTGATGTGATTGGTTCCCATGGATGGAGTATTCAATGTCAACAAAACATCCTAGATTCATCAGTCTTCAATGAGTTATGCTGTGATTGGTTCCAATGGATGTAGTAATCAGTATCAATCATGCTTGAGTCGTTGGTCTTCGATGAGTTACGTGATAAGTTAACTAGGACTAGGCCAACTAGTTGAACAAGCCAATTGATTTTCTAGATGGATCAACTAAGAAATATAAGAGAACCACAACACAAACCTGTAGAAAAATTTGGCAATGCCCAGGAAGCTGCATAGATTTATTAGAGTTGCTGGGGCTAGAAAATCGTGAATGAATTGAAAATTGGATGGGTCCACATGCACCCTATATCCATCCATAATGTATCCCAAGTACATAATTTTCTCCATGCTAAATGAGTATTTCTCCAAATCATCATACAATTTGTTTTAACTGTTATAGCGTGATTTCCACACCTGATACATCATGATTTAATGGCCTATCCCTATCCCTTTGCAGACTCCTTTTACCCCCATTATTTCACTACTACCATGATGCTCCAATTCGAACCCTTAAAAATACATTTTTGTATATATACACGGGTCACAAGTTTACAACCCGCATATACGCAGCTTGCACCACTGTCACTAGCATACATTGGGAATTATGCTAAGAAAATAAAAAATATTTGGAGTCCCCCCTCATAAATTAACGAATGAATTGATCCTTGGCCTTCCATATGCTAGGAAACACTCTGATTTGTCCCTTCACTTCCCATTGAGGGGCTATATATTGAGATATTATGAATCATTAGAGGATGAGAATTTTGGAGAGAAAACCTATTTTAGTGAAATTGTGCCCCATTCTTATATGCTTGACTATGCATCCCTTTGTCCTTGAAGAAACCATTAGAGCTATTTCACAAGCTTGCCTTTATCTTTGTGGGTTTTTATTTTTATGGAGGATTGAAGTGGTGGAGGACCAGGTGGAGGGACTCGATTTCTCAATTTCGATCAGGTGCCGACAGAGGTTGCCATTTTTATCTTTGTTCATATTAATAGAAATATCCATTTCTCATCCATTACTTGTGTAATTATGAATATTCTTATCCACGGAGGTAGTTACTTTGTTTATATAGTGGAATTTAGCATGATAGATTAGACTCTAACTATTTACATATATCATGCTTGTATATCTCATTGTTGTTGAGGACAATCTATAGGTATAAGTTTTATTAAAAGCTCAACGAGGATCTACTTCAACCGTGTGGATTGAGGTACACTTCTTGTCCCTTAGTGTTAGTTTCTTTTATATATTTAGCATGCTTCGAAATGGGTTTATTTATGGTTTCATCCTGTCTATTTTGGTCCACGCCAATCCATAGGAACTTTTCTCTGTAACCTAATTGGCGACTCCACTAGGGAATATTCCTTTTTGGTGGGGTTTTGGGTGCATTTTTTCGCTCATTTGCTCCTTGTTTCTCCCTATTTTTGTGTCGCATTTGGTATCATGTTCATCAATTGGAAAACCCCTATAGTGGTTTGACCCTTGGCATTTCTTTTACCACTTTCTTCTCTATATACATGGGTCAGAGTATATACAGTCATGTATATATGCAAGTTGTCCTATACTTAGTTGTGTACATTCACTACTGTTCTTTGAACAGTCGCGTACATCCTCCCTTTTGGATGAGTTCTTGAAGTGGGAAGTTGTTGGGTGTGTTGTGAGTGTGGTTGGGTCTTCCTGGGTATCAATACTCTCTGTTGACTACTCCTTTTGTAACCAGAGACCTCCTTTTTATTAATTTTCTTTCTTTAAAAATTGTTCTAGTTGATTTATCTCCTTTTTGTTTTTCCATTAGTGCATTAATATTTTGGCCTCAGTTTCTTGCTTGGATTCTGTTTGTTTCTTTTTGCAGAGACTGATAATTTTAGTGACTTGTATTACATTTTTATTCTTTTATATTGAAAATACAAAATTATTCTATAGTTGCATACTTACTTCCATCTCACACATGCATCTAAGGAGGTACTTGCATTGGGTTTCTTGGATGAGAGTAGTATTTAGTCTTTCATATAGGAAGAAATGCATTCGCATTTGAAAAGGAAATAATTTTGTGCATTACATGTAGTGACATACCCTTTTTCATGTTTAAAAACAAAGTTGCACTTGGCATTGTTTTTTAGGTGTGCATGCTTACTTCATTGTTGAGTCTTAACATCACTAGTTGCATGTTCATCACCCTTAATTAATTACAACCATTAAAATTAACGCTTAAATTCAAATTGATTACATGATTTTATTTTTTATAGGTGCATCAACAAGCTTAGGTTGTAGAGTCTTGGAATAGGGTGTCGTGAGTTAATTTTTCCAAGACTATGAAACTAAACAATTAGGTGTCTGTCCAGGTGAGAAGTGAAATCCTTGGTATAATTAGTGTTCTCAAGAGGATATTCGACTTACACCTAAGTTAAGAACGAGGCAACACACACGTTAGTGGTGGTGATAGCCCCTTGCTACTTTCTGTTGAGTGCCAGAGATATTTCCAGAATCTTATTCGTATCTGGGGGATTTTGAGGTACTTTTGGTGCTTTCGAGATTCAGACTTTGTTACCCTTCCCATACGGTAGATCCCGCCTGTAAATTTCCACCTAATCATTGGTTATATTGGGTTGAACTTAGTTTCCTTACCTAGGTATTGTAGGGGGTACTTACAGAGGTTATTCTGTGAGTGTCCTGGCCAGGTAGGGGTAAGAAAACACAGTTGCTATATGCGTTGAAGCTAAGGGCCACTATAATTGGATACACACCTCTGCTTGTAGTGTATGTGAGTCTTAGGCCTTTGTTAGGAGAGACATATTTGCTGCATTCGGGAGCTCACTTATCCTCCCTCTTTGCTTGTTTGCATCTAACCTAGTTTTACTTAGGGGTGTTCTTTGTGTGCACTAGTTGAATTTTGGGATCACGGTTACTTGAATATTTTTATTATTAATTCTTGCACATGATCTAGGAACTAGGAATCAAAATCATCAAATAATAATTAACAAATACTCATGAATTGGAAATAATCGGATCCAAAAATGGTTTCCTCTCTGTATATTTAATAAACAATAAAGGGTTACAATTCCAATGCCGAGCAATGGCTTAAGTCCATGAAGAATTCGAATACCTAAGGAGACAATTTGAATTCAGTGAGTGAGTCTAGCTTAACTGACTCTCAACCATTCAATCTCACTCAGTTAACCACTTGACCAAAACCCTAATTGACTCACCAAACCCTAACTGAAGTCAGAGTGCAATAAATGACTGAATCTCAACTGAAGGAGATCAAACACATGTCATAGCAATCCAATCATCAAGTGCTAGTGCTGCATGACTCCAATGAACCCTGATGAGGTTAACTGAAGCTGAACTGACCATCAGAAGTTGGTGGAGGCACCTTGTTGACTCTAGTTCATTAAATAATAATAAATAATCATTAAATAATATATTTAATGAATGGAGGCACCTTAACTAACTGTAACTGACTGGTTGAACTGATTGTAACCACCAGTTAGCAATTAGGTGCATTAATATCACTCAGATCACCCCCGGAGTGCTCCAGTTAGCCTCCTTGGCTGTAGGAGAAGGCTAAGTTAGCCTCCTTGACTGTAGGTAGGTGTGGGTGTTACTGGATGATGGCAATTAATGCTCCACTGATGTCAATTAAACTTAGGATAGTGATTTAACTAGGCCAATTTGACCAAAAGAGTGTGTATGATGGTAAATGTCTCCAACACCCCCCCTTAAGCTATACTCAGGAAGAGTTAGAAAACATATATGCATAAAATGCTAGGGCCCTAGAAAATAAGGCCATAGGTCACCCTGTACAATAAAGTAACTGCTTAATATAACCAAGGAAACGGGGAAAACCTCTTGGGAAAAATACCCCCCCTCAAACTAAGCAGTAAATCAAGAATTGGTTCTTCTATGCAGCAGCATCCTGAGACTGTGCATGTGAACCTCTGAATCCAAATGAAATGAATATGTCTGGAGGAATCTTCCACTTTGGAAGAAAAACAATGCACTCAACTGAATCAGAAATATAAGCAACTGCACAGTGAAAACTGGACCCATGTAGAGCAACTGAAATCATCTGAAGAGAGAGCAAAGGTTCTTGAGGATTCGAACCATGTGTGGAACACTCAAGAAACTGATATGTTGCAGCCTTGAACATCAAACTATGAGTGGTAAAATTATCCCCAAATCTTAGGAGCAAGTGTCCAAGCGGATGCAGAATGTCTTCCTCTTTACTAGTTCTGTGAGGAGATGAGCTTGTGACCAAAGGTAGAGAATCCCTAGGAATATGGAGAGCAAATGATTGAGCTCCATAATCTAATATATATTCTGAAATATCTAATTAATCACAAAATAAAATATCAGCAACCTCATATGAGGAAACTAACACCAAATCCCCATCAACAGTTTTGAAGAGAAAGTGCAGTGCTTGATTTTTCACACCGGAATTGGTGAGAGCAGCTACAAGCATGACTAAAAGCTCTTGGATTTTAAAATATGAACCAAATAATATCAGATCAGAATGTAAATAATATCTAATAATTTCACAACAGATCCAAAACTATGAATTGAAATCAAATCCCCAGTAGCAGTTTTGTAGGAGACTTGCGGTACTTGTTTCTTCACACCGTTGATGAGAACAGCTACAAGCAGTACTGAAGGTTTATGAACCTGAAATTTTGAACCAAGAAATATCAGATCAGATCCAAATAATATCATATCAGATCCAAGAAGGTTCATATCAGATCCAAAATTATGGTCAACCGAGACGGTAGATGCACAGTTGTCTTTTTCTTCAAAATTTTGAATTTTGGTGCATGCAATCCTGCAGGATTTTGCTGGAAGATCTAGATCATGGGGAGCGAATGTGTCACTCTTATAATCTGATATTTATTCCAAAATATCCAAGTTTTTACATATTTTCACACCAGCAGCAACATAAGAGGGAGAAAAATCAAATTTCTCTTCACTTTTGGAAGCAATTACTAGTAAATTTTGCACAGAATTCAAAGGAAAATCACCGATGAATGTTTGCATGGAAGTGCAGCAGTATTTTTCTTCAATATCAGAGATTCAAATGTATTATTCCATTTCATAAATATGAGAAGATGAGATATCAGAGATCTCATGAAGTTCCGGAGCATCAAGAGAAGGAGTCACTTCATGGAGACTTTCTTCAATTCGAATCAAATGTGTAGAAGATTCCGCTTCATCTTCATCTTGAACAACTTCATCAGAGAGAGTAGAGGCTGAGACTTTTGAGTAAAGAACTCTTGTGGTGCTGGCTGTGATCTCCAAAGTACTATTATGATCCTCATTATGCTTGCCAAAGGTTCTGTCCAATTTTGTCCAGAGATCCTTTGGGTATTCGGCAAAATCAATAAGGTAGTACACGCTATCAGAAATGGCCAGACATATTGCTCCAAAAGCTCTATCACCTTTATTTAGCTAGTCATTCTCATTCTCATAAGACTCTTTTCCAAGTCCAATAGACACCTCATAGAGACCTCGTCTCTTCAGAGATGCAATCATCTTCAACTTCCATTCCGAATAGCTTGTGAATGGGGTGAGAAGAGGGATTGATGAGTCCATTCAAAGTTGTACCTGATAAAACCTACAAATCAAAACAAAAGGGGCACCGTAAGGTTGGAAAGCCTGCACATTTTAGGCTTTCATCACACACCTAGCATAGTCAATCAAGCAAGCTTGATCAACAAGTTCTTTACTTGGGGTATTAAGTGGTAAGCCTTGGCTTCTGGTGCAGTGCTGGATTTTTGAGCTATTGCTCAAATTTCATGGAGAAATCTGTCAAAAATATTGTTTTTGAGAGATTGATCTTCGTCCCGCCATAAGCTCTGATACCATATTAATTCTTGCACATGATCTAGGAACTAGGAATCAAAATCATCAAAGAATAATTAACAAATACTCATGAATTGGAAATAATCGGATCCAGAAATGGTTTCCTCTTTGTATATTTAATAAACAATAAAGGGTTACAATTCCAATGCTGAGCAATGGCTTAACTCCATGAAGAATTTTAATACCTAAGGAGACAATTTGAATTCAATGAGTGAGTCTAGCTTAACTGACTCTCAACCATTCAATCTCACTCAGTTAACCACTTGACCAAAACCCTAATTGACTCACCAAACCCTAACTGAAGTCGAAGTGCAATAAATGACTGAATCTCAACTGAAGGAGATCAAACAAATGTCATAGCAATCCAATCATCAAGTGCTAGTGCTGCATGACTCCAATGAACCCCAATGAGGTTAACTGAAGCTGAACTGACCATCAGAAGTTGGTGGAGGCGCCTTGTTGACTCCAGTTCATTAAATAATAATAAATAATCATTAAATAATATATTTAATGAATGGAGGCTCCTTAACTGAATGGTTGAACTGAATGTAACCACCAGTTAGCAATTAGGTGCATTAATATCACTCAGATCACCCTCGGAGTGCTCCAGTTAGCCTCCTTGACTGTAGGAGAAGGCTAAGTTAGCCTCCTTGACTATAGGTAGGCGTGGGTGTGACTAGATGATGGCAATTAATTCTCCACTGATGTTAATTAAACTTATGATAGTGGTTTAACTAGGCCAATTTGACCAAAAGAGTGTGTATGATGGTAAATGTCTCCAACATTTATGTTACCTTAAGTTCAAATCCTTTTACATTCGACATTCCAAACATCACTACTAGTATTCCGTCACCCACTCTAGGTTCTAGTGTGGACCTTGGTGTTGGATTGCGGGGAACCACGACCCCTTACCTTGTACATAGATTTAGAAGTGGTCATATTCCTCCTTCTGCTCCATTTGTTAGGGGATTTACACCTCCTTCATCTAGTCTTCACACCAGTGTTTATTCCCATGGGGGTGGTAGTGAATACGTGCATGTTGGGTCTACATCTCACATTCCTTCTTGTGTCTCATCATCCACTGCATCGATTCCTTCGAATGCATTTCTCATGAACAATTCTCCCTATATCCTATAGTTTGGAATATTTACTGATTATGTGCAACTATTTTTGGACTAATGTCATTGTGTAGGGTTCATTTTTTGTGCACTCTCACCGAGTATATCTCATTCATGCCCATGAAAGGTGTAACACTAAACTGGCATATATGATAGGACCACTTTCAACATGCATTTATCACTATCCTATGACTATGTCACCTTAAACATAGGTACGAACCCAGTGCTTAATGTCACATAACCATCATATTTCTACTAGAAGTGACATTTCGCAAGTGGTAGAGCCTTTATAATAATTGATTCCCTAGTTAGATCTCGTTTTGTTATTGGGTACCCATGCTGATCGTCCTCCCTTAGGTTTGGGAGTCCCTTGTAGTCTTGCCATTCCTTTGAGAAAGAACCTCATATTCTTTCTTAAACTTTATGCTGGCTATATCCTACATGGACTCTCATTTTGTATAAAGTTTTAATTGCATTGCATACGTCCTCTTATCATATTGAGCTTTACGTCCTTACCCTGCTTCAGTTTTATAAGCCGTACAGCTTGAGCTTGTATCAATCCTAGCCAAGCATAGCCTCTCATATATATTTTGCAGCTTGATTATCCCATACCCAGAGGAAACATCCCCTCAAGTGTCCTTATCCTTCATATGATTCCTTGCATTAAGCATAGGTATGTTCCACTGCTTGGAACTAGTTTGATTTCTCATGACACTCGTTTCCTTATTATTGTACTATAAGCAATTTTATTCTTTTTCACACTTTTCAATATGAAAAAGACCAAAAAAATCATAAAACTTAAAAAATCGGACAGGATATGATATCACTTACTATTGGAAGTTGTCGTGGCATGTCACATTCAAACATAGCACAATCCATTATTCCATTGGTTGGGTTACTAGTATGAGATTATGAGCCATACTCATTATTCTAAGTTCTCTCCACCGAATGGTTATGCTTCTAGTCCCTATGGAGCCTCTGTTGATACCTTTTATGTCACAGAGTTGTCCCAGTATTAATTTTGAGTCTATGCTGCCTATTAGTCTTCATATGCCTTATGATCCTATTTGAAGGAGGTTTTATCCTGAGTCGGTCATTCCTCATCCATTTTGTCTCTGCATGTCAGCCATTCCCGATACATTTGTGACTGGTTTGTGCACATCTTGTCCGTCTAAGTTCTTCC
Organism: Pseudotsuga menziesii; assembly: GCA_001517045.1. Lineage (NCBI taxonomy): Eukaryota > Viridiplantae > Streptophyta > Pinopsida > Pinales > Pinaceae > Pseudotsuga > Pseudotsuga menziesii. The sequence goes on from LPNX010942990.1 coordinate 718,665, forward strand.
AAATTTTACAGCATTGTTGTGTAACTCGTATTGGTTGATGGGGGATGCCTTAATGCCCTCCTTCCAGTGGATTCCATTCCATCGACTTCAGATCATTTATTATGGAATAGGGATATAGAGTCCATTGAGTGACTTGAAATTTGTACTCATTAGTGGTAGGTTCTATGTTAGGATATTTAGACACTTAGGAGTTAGTTAATATCAACTTGTGTAATATATCCGTTAGGTAAAAGTGTGTTTCTTTAGTATGCATTAGTATGCATTTGTAAATATTCTAATATGACGGTCACGATATGTTCTAGACATAGAGTGATCCAACGGTTCAACTTATCTTAGATCATACCTACCATTGATCTGTGGCTTAACACCCGATTGGTCTATGATCTCTATTTAAAGAGCATAGAGGGTCCTTGGCGAGTTGATCGATTATGAGAAGCTCATGTAACTTTCTTTTTTTTGCATAATAAATTGCTCCAAGTAGCTATTTGGCTGGGGCCGTGGACTGTTTCCCTTTCGAGGGTTTTAACCACGCGACAAACATCGGTGTGTTGATCTATGATCCATTTGTGTGAAGCGGTTGCTGAAGGTGTTCGGTCTTTTGGGAGTACCTTGTGTACCCGTACATGGTATTAGAGTTTTTATGAAGAGCCACTTTTGGTTTTGATAAAGATATGGAACCGGTGTTGCCGAAACTTTGAAAGGGTTTCTGGTTCTAGATTTTTTGTGCATTTTTGGCCTATGAGAGCTATTCCATTGTGTTTGGAGGGCCGTTTCGATTGGGAAATAGTTTTCATTTCACTGAAAACCATTTCCGTTTGCTCCATAAACACCCATTTCGGCAAATCTGAAGGTATAATGTTACAGTGACGGATTTTTTTTTTTTAAATCTCTCATATTTTATCAGTTTATTATTAGATATTTTATGTTTTAGTATTGGACTGTTGTTTTCCCTGACTGCGTATGCTCTTTGCCGTGCACTTGCACGATCGCGGCGAATCAGAAACAGTAAGGGAAAGTTTTTTTTTTTCTTGTCTTCTCGGCTACGTATGCTCTTTGTCGTGCACCTTGTGCAATCACAGCAAATCAGAAACAGTGAGAAAAATTGAAAACGTAGACTTTCCAGGTAAGCTAACCAAGATCTAACCCCATTGTGTGGCAAAAGTTTTTTTGTTTTTGTTTTTCGTTTTTTTTTGTGATTTGTAGGAAAATAAAGCAAGCACGGAAAAAGAGAGAGAAGAGTAAAAAAAAAAAGAAAAAATCCCCCTTCCTCTTTCCATACTTTTATGTACCTTTTAAACTTAGCTCACTTGGTCCAAAGTTGCTTTACACCTTGATAAGTCTTGAGTTCAAGTCTTATCAAGCTACTTTTTAGTGCATGCAATTTCTATTTTCAAGTTACTTTATTGTAAAAGTGCATCTCACATAAATAAAATAAAATAAAAGTGAGTCACTTAAATATTTTTTATTGCTGCACTATTTAAAAGTCACATTATTGTAAAAGTGAACATCACTTATTCTACAAAAGTGATTCACTTCAAAGCAACTTTTTTAGTTGGTCAAGTTAATATCTGCCACGTCACTATTGGGGACATCTTCAACATTTTCTTTGATCAAGCATAGCTTCATTATCCAGAATCAATTTTAAGTGTCGTTTTTTTTTAAAACTACATATTTTTTCAAGCTCTTTGCATCCAAACAGTTAGTTTCTATTATTTTAGCCATTATTTTATAGTATGGCCGCCCATTGTGATATTATACTTACAAGTTCTAACTATTTCTCATGGAAATCTTGTATGGAGGATGTTCTGCGAAGTAGGGGAATTTTCAGGATAACCTCAGGGAAAGAAATAGAACCCACTGATGATGATAATAAAATTAAATGGGCAAATCAATGTGATGAAGCTCATGGATTGATTGGGATGTCAATCTCTACTGATTTGCGATTCCACATATCTGGAATTGATGAACCTGATAAAGCTTGGGAAAAGTTGGAATCTGTGTTTGGTAAACACAATGAAATTCGGGGTCATCAACTTAAGAATGAATTGCTTTCCTTGAATCCAAATGATTTTTCATGCATTCAAGCCTATTTATCTAAGTATAAAACACTTAGACTATTATGTGCAGAATGCAAGATTAAGAAAGAAGACAAACAATGTATTTATCATATTCTTTCAAAACTTGGACCTGCATATTCTATTTTTGTATCTACATTCTACTCCATGAAAGAATCCTTGACTGCAGCTAGCTATCAAGAGCCTAGCCTTGAATCCTTTTGTGATTCCTTAATTAGAGAGCAAGATAAGTTCATTCATCTTGGAATAATTAACAATGCAGATACATCTAGGAAATCCTTATTGTCCCAACAGAAAGAAAAGTTGAAGCCTCCCAAGAAACATAATTTTCACAATAATAAGCAAAACAACAAGGGTCCCAAACCCTCTCAGTTAGCTCCTTCTTTAAAAAATGACAAAGGATCCAAGCAAAAAGGAAAGAAGACTGAGCGTCATTGCAATTTTTGTGGGAAAGATAATCATGATGAATCTAAGTGTTTTAAGAAGATGGAAGCCTTGGAAGCAGCAATGAAGAAGCACCACATCAGCCTAGATTCATCTTCAGAATCTACCTCTCATGGACATGCACTTTGTGCTTCTGGTTACTCTTATACTGCATCTTCTTCTTCTACTTCAATTGAATGGCTCATTGATTCTGTAGCATCTTATCATATGGCTAAGGATAAAGCCATCTTTTCTACTATGCATGAATGTAACACCAAACAAATATTTGTTGGTGATGATAGATCTCTAAGTGTTGTAGGATCCAAAATAGTTCTAGTAGAAAATGGTCATTTCAGTGATGTACTATGTGTTCCAAAAATTTCCTGCAATTTGTTATTAGTCTATCAAATTACTCATTCATGTGAAGGTAAAACTATGACGTTTACACCTCACCAAGTTGTAATCAAGGATTTTAAAAATTCTCAAAATATCCTTGCTACTAGAGCTGTTGATGATATTACCAGGTTGTACAAATTTAACAACTTTGGGTCATCACCTTTTCCTTCAGTTTTTGTTGCTCATAGTGATAACTTGAGCAAACTTTGGCATGAGCGATTTGGTCACTTAAATTATCGCTCATTGCAACAACTATGTAAAGACAATATGAATGGTCTTTTGCTGGTATCTTGCAAGGATGGTGTTTGTTCTGGTTGTGTACTCAGAAAACATCATCGGGACAGTTTTGACAAACGTGCCTCTTGGCACGCCTCGGTTCCCTTGGAGCTTGTACATAGTGACTTGTGTGGCCCTCTTCCATCAGCTTCTTTTTCTGGTTTCAAATATTTCTTAACCTTCATTGATGACTACTCCAGACGCACTTGGGTTTACTTCCTAAAAATTAAGAGTGAAGTATTTAACATGTTCTTGGCTTACAAGGCCCTTGTTGAAAAACAATCTAGTCATCAAATTATTAAGTTAAGATATGACAATGGAGGAGAATATGTTAACAACAAGTTCACTACTTTTTGCACTGAACAAGGAATCCAACAACAGCACACTGTTCCATATACACCACAACAAAATGGTGTAGCTGAACGGAAGAACCGCACTTTAAAAGAAATGGCTAATTGTATGATCCAATCTAAAGGACTAAGTCTTCAATATTGGGCTGAGGCCATAAATTGTGCAAATTACATAGTTAATCACACACCCACTAAAGTTTTACAAGGTATAACACCGGAAGAAGCATGGAGTAAAATTAAACCAGATGTAAGTCACTTTCGTGTGTTTGGTTATGAAGCATGGGCTCACATCCCGGATGAAAAACGGAAAGCATTGCAGCCCAAAAGTGAAAAGTGCATATTTGTTGGATATTCTGAAGATGTAAAAGGTTATAGAATTCTTCAACCACATTCTCATGATATAATCATTAGAAGAGATGTTAAATTTGATGAAAATCTCTTGGCCTGTGACCCTAACTTGGTGGGTGTGCCATATTTGGCCTGTGAGCCTGATTCAACGATTGTGCCTTCTTCTTCCTCTTCTTCCAGCTTCCTTGACAGGTTTCCAACTCCAGTTTCTGATGATGACAGTGAGGATGAAAATCCACCTCTGCCTGCTCATGATCCTCCAATTGCACTAGCACCAATACTTCCTCGATGGGTCCGTTCAACATGTGAAGCAGCTGGTGATCTTGCCGGTGATCCTAGAGATCAACGTTGAACACGTTCTCAGTTTCAGCGAGCCTATTCTCTTTTGGCTCAAGTTTCTGAGAATCATGATCCATAAACTTTTGCAGAAGCTTTAGGAAATCCAGACTGGGATGCAGCTATGGATGAAGAATATCATTCCTTAATGGCGAACGATACTTGGGATCTTGTTCCTCTTCCAAAAAGAAGAAAACTTGTTAGATGTAAATGGGTCTACAGAACTAATTATGCATCAGATGGAAGTGTTGAAAGACTTAAGGCAATGTTAGTTGTCAAAGGTTTTTCCCAAGTTGAAGGGATTGACTACAATGAAACCTTTGCCTCTGTAGCAAAAATGAACTCCATCCGCCTTGTTCTTTCCCTTGTAGCCTTACATAACTGGGAAGTCCATCAAATGGATGACAAGTCTTCCTTCTTACATGATGATTTACATGAGGAAATTTACATGGAACAACCTCCTAGATATGTTCAGAATAACTCTAGCCTTGTTTGTCTCCTTAAGAAATCCTTATATGGCCTTAAGCAAGCTCCTAGAGCTTGGTATGCCAAAATGGATAGCTTTCCCCTTGACACTGGTTTTTCTAGATACCATTCTGACCCCAATGTCTATACCAAGAAAGTAGGAAACCATCTCATCATACTTGTTCTTTATGTTGATGATCTTATCCTCACTGGTAGTGACCCTAAACTTATAACCCATGTGAAATTCAATCTTAAGCAAAATTTTGAAATGTCAGACTTAGGACATTTGCATTATTTTCTTGGTCTCCAATTCTTGCAAACCAAAGAAGGAATCTTTATTTCCCAGTATAAGTATGCTTGTGACCTTCTTCATCGCTTCCACATGGAATATTGTAAACCAGTCCCTTCTCCCTTCCAGTCTGGAGTCAAAATTTATGCCACTTGTACTTCCCCTGAAGTAGATGCCACCTTGTATCATCAGCTTGTTGGTAGTCTTTTATACTTGACTCATTCCCATCCTGACCTTTCCTTTGCCATTGGTCGTGTTGCCTGTTATATGCAAACTCCTCATGAAAGTCATTGGAAAGCAGCAAAAAGAATACTTCGATATATTCAAGGTACAATTCAGTTTGGGATTCATTACAGTACAAGGGGGAAACCTTTGTTGGTTGGTTTCACTAATTTAGATTGGGCCGACGATCCTAATGATCGAAAGTCTACTACAGGTTATGTTTTTAGTTTGGGATCTGGACCTGTCACTTGGGCTTGTAAGAAACAACAAGCTCTTGCTCTTTCTTCAGCAGAAACAAAATATTGAGCCGCAGTTAATTCTAGTCAGGAAGCTTTATGGCTTCGATAGATCCTTTCAGAGTTTGGATTCGAGCAGCAGAAACCTACTCCATTTTGGTGCGACAATCAAAGTGCCATCAAGCTTGCCAAAGATCCAATTCTACATCAGCGCATCAAACACATTGAGCTACACATGCACTTCATCAGAAATCTTGTTCATGATAGTGTTATTGAAGTTCTCTATTGCCCTATATATGATCAAGTTGCAGACATCTTCACCAAGTCTCTTACAAAAGTGATTTTTTCTAAACTTCGGTCTATGTTAGGAGTTCAGGAATGTGTCCCCAAGGGGGGATAGGCTCTAATGCCTCCTTCCTTCTCCTAATAGTGTCACTTTTGTAAATCCTTCAATCCTATCCCAAGTTGTTCTTAAGGGGGGATGTTAGGATATTTAGACACTTAGGAGTTAGTTAAGATCAACTTGTGTAATATATCCATTAGGTAAAAGTGTGTTTCTTTAGTATACATTTGTAAATATTCTAATCCGACGGTCACGATATGTTCTAGACATAGATTGATCTGATGGTTCAACTTCTCTTAGATCATACCTACCATTGATCTGTGGCTTAACACCCGATTGGTCTATGATCTCTATTTAAAGAGCATAGAGGGTCCTTGGCTAGTTGATCGATTATGAGAAGCTCATGTAACTTTCTTTCTTTTGCATAATAAATTGATCCAAGTAGCTATTTGGCTGGGGTCGTGGACTGTTTCCCTCTTAAGGGTTTTAACCACGTGACAAACATCAGTGTGTTGATCTGTGATCCATTTGTGTGAAGCGGTTTCTGAAGGTGTTCAGTCTTTTGGGAGTACCATGTGTACTCGAACATTCTCTCTCCATCGACAGATTTGGGAGCACATCAATGTCCCTGTAACACCCCAGTTTTGACCCCATGGTATTGAATTGCATATGATGTAAATATTTTTATTTGATCATGGTGAGGAGCTTAAGGCCAAGGCCCCACCATGGATTTAGTGTGTTATGTTTCGACGATTAAAATCGATTCCGATGGTATTTTGTGCTAGCCAAGATTAGTAAGTTGAGACATCATGTTATATGCAAAAAAACCAACAACCATCTATGTCAATGCAACAAATAATGAGATGGGGCATGATTTCCCAAGGATAGGGAGGAGGGGGAATGTTTAACATTGAGCCATTGGGGAAAATCCATGTGTCAAAGGAAAGCACCCAAAAACATATGCTCATTCCCTCATGCATTCACATTTCATCTTCCCTCACGTTTTGGGGGAGCTTCGAGGACATTTTGAACATGATCCTTCATTCATGGGAGGGGGGGGGGTGTTCATTCACAAGGAATCACCCGTGCATTGGTTATTCTTACTGATCGGACAGACGCAGTGAGAGCGAGTAGTTGTTGCTACGTGTTTCTTAAAGTGTTTTTCCTTTGCCGAGACCTTGTTTGTGGTGTTGCAGTGTTACCTTGAACTACAGAGTGTTACGAGACCCTGTTACTTTGTGTATCCGAGTGAAGCATGTGTTGTTGTGTCTCCCTGTGGTTTGCTGTGATATGCACCATAGTTTTTGTCTAAACTATATACAAGATTTAGGAGTGGAAGAGATGTAGAATGTGCTTGACCAACCTAGTCGGAACCTCAAGATAAGATAAGAGTGGCTGGTCAATCTGCTCTGCACATGCTAAAGAGCACTGGAAGGGAAGGTGTAGCCTAAGGGACTATGGAGCAGAGAAGGGGACACTTCCTTGTTTTTGGTGTGTAGGAAACATGGATGTCAGGATAGATAGGTCTTGTGAAGGTGTCCTTAGCTTTGGGGATGAGCTCACTAGCTTAACAGTTCTTCCTTTCCACTGCCTAGAAGCCCGATAAACCCAAATTGAAGGATGGCTTGGCTAATAGCCTGATAAACCATCTATTGGCTTGGTTGTGTCTTGTTGTGTTTGCCTTGTGTGTGTGTGATCCTTGTCTGGACAACTTGATAAACCCATCTGTTAGTTGGCTTGGATGGTCCTAAATGTGAATGTTGACTTGACTAACCGTAGTATGATATTAAACCCAGCAGTGAGATGGCTTGGATGTGTGACCTGATAAACCCAACTATGTTGGATTGGCTGATTTTTGTTGTATCCTTGGCCTTGTGTGAGCTTGCTAGTGTTCCTCATTCCTTGGGGAAATCATGCCCATATTGGGGGTGGCAGTGCTGTTGAGAGATAGATGAGCGCATTGGCCTATGGTTGTGTGGAACGTTGCAGCGACATAGCTGGTTGTGGAACAAGCTTCTTCATAAGATAAGTATCTTTGTGTTAAGCTCTGCATTTGTATTTTCTCAATGAAATATGATGAACATGCTAATGTGTTGAATGAATGAATTGCTTCTACTGTATAATTGCAATTGTATGCATCTGTGTATGTTTACTTTCAATGCATTTCTAAGTTTTGTTATGGAGATTAGATTGGCCGGATTGGTGATGGCTTGAATGATCAAATCGGTCCAAGATTTCTGTTAGTAGGTTGAGTTTCTACAGAAATATCCTTCCGCAACTTACGGGATGCAGGATGCGAAAACGTCCTTCTGTAAATCTCTATTTCCACAGTTTCTTTCCGCAATTTTCCTTTCCACATGCGGGATGCGACTTCATTGATATCTACTTCCACAAATTTTATTTCCGTAGTGGTCTATTCTGCATGCGGGATGGCAATTTCCATATTTCCCGATTCTGCAGACTCAATCTTTCCGCACCGTTGAATTTGTGGGTTGTTTCTCAGCCGTTGATTTGTTCCTAGATGCGGAACATATTGTGACGGTCGATTTCCGTCATGATTATTCTCCATCGTTTGATCTCCTCTTAGATCTTTCTTCACAGATCGTTGAATTGATCACAGACATGATCGATTTCTCTGTTGTTGGGAAGTTGGAAAGTTTATTCGCATACTTGAATATATTGAATTTCGAGTTGGATGCTCATTCATCAAATGTGTGGAACTATGGTTACATTTCTCCTCTAAGGCGGGAGGGGATGTGATAGTGGGGTATCGGAGCATGAATTTTGAGAAGTGGGGTTATGGGTACATGATAGAATGGTATCAGAGCTGCTGGTTGCAGCACTAGGACCTAAATGGGCTAAGTTGAACAGTTAAGAGAGCTGATGTTGCAACTTTGGGCCTCAAAGGGGCCATGAGAAATCCACCTCTGTGTTTAGAGAAATTCAACAGGTTTCAGTAGGGATTGCAGGGGCCCGAAAGATGAAAAATGGTAGTGCGTGTGTGCACCAGATTGTGCGAAAATGGAAAAGAACACCCAGGTTGTGATTTGACAGAACTGCTGGTTGCAACATTGGTATAAATGTGCCAAGGCAATTGGTTGTAGAAAGAAAAATACAACAAGAAAGAATGTTATTTAGCAGAATTGCTAAACTTAGCCAACCCAACGAAATGCACCGTGACCGTGATCTGAATTTTACTATGATCTCGACCGATCATTCCTGCAATAAGAAATTGGTAAGTAGTTTCTTTTGATTTATGAGATTGTCTAACAAATGATGTTGTTAGCATATTTTGCAGAGTCATAGTGTAAATTAAAACGTTGGTCTTGGTTCGGCCAAGAGGGTCAAATAAGATCAATGCCAAGAATATTAACATCATGGATGATCCACAGGAACCCTTTGGACATAGGGAAGATGCTATGGGGGATGTGGAAGACCCCATTTGCACAGGAGTTGTCCAAATGGGGAAGGGTATGTAAGACCAGCTTACAATATCCAAGAAAATGAAATTGGAGCTGATGGGAACAGGGAACAAGAGAGTTCCCCAGATGTTGCAGCTACCCTAAGAAGCCTAAGGGCAAAGTTGCAGGATTGAAAAGAAGAAAATAAAAGGCTGGTAAAGGATTTGTTAGAGAAACACCAGATGACTTCAGTCATGCTACAGAGTTTGGAAGACCTCCAAAGGAAGATAAACTCTGGGAATCAGTTAACAAAGATGGAAGGGAGTAGGATATATTATCACGAGAAGAATGAGAAGCTTAACCCAAGGAAGAAAAGGTTTTAAGTCTCATCACCTCCCGAAGTAGCAAAGGCAGCCATCACAAGCTATGATTGAGCTGACCAGAATGATGAGGGAAAAGATAAAGGAACCATTCAAATGTTGGGGATGTGAAGGACCCCATATGCGTAGGAATTGTCCACTTGTGAATAGGAATGAGGGTCAAGTCCCTAGCACCCAAGAAGTTGAAACTGTGGGTCAGGAATCAGGGATCATTCCTAAAATTTGTACAGTGTTAGAAGACCACCAGGAAGGTCATAACTCAACTGTGGTGGAAGTTGAGGGTGATATTGTTGAACATACTATTTCTGTTTTGGTTGACCCTGGGTTGACTCACATCTATATCACCCCTACATTTGTTGAGATGTGCACTTTGAAGAAGTCAAAGCATAGAAGATCATGGTTAGTCTAACTAACCACTGGAACTAAGAAGAAATTTAGTGAGGTGGTAAGGAAATTCCCATTATTCATGGATGGGTTAGTCACTTGTGCATATATGAATGTTCTTCCACTTAGATACTATGATGTCCTCATTGGAATGGATTGGATAGGAGCACATAGTGCAAAGCTAGATTGTTACCACAATACTTTTGAGTGTTTGGATGAAGAAGGAAACTTGAAGGTTGTGAAAGGCTTTATAAAAGTGATCTCTGGAAGGAAGTCTTCAGGAATGCAGCTGGAGAAGTTATGTGGGAAAATTTACAAAGTGTATGCGACTCATGTTTTGGAGGTAGCAGAGAATGAAGATCCTAGGTTGGAGGACCTTCATGTGCTGCAGGAATTCAAGGATTTTTTTCCTGATAAACTTCCAGGGCTTCCTCCAAAAAGGGACGTTAATTTTACCTTTGAGCTTGTTCCAAGTAAAGCACTAGTGTCCAAAACACCCTACAGGGTGAGTACACCAGAAATTCTAGAGCTGAAGATTCAGTTGCAAGAGTTGTAGGTAAAGAAGTATGTCAGGCCAAGTGTGTCCCAGTGGGGAGCACCAGTTGGATTTGAGAAAGAAAAAGATGATACACCCTGGTTGTGTATTGGTTCAGCAAATTGAACAAAGTCACTATGAATAACAAGTAAGGATCAAGGATGAAAATGTTCATAAGGAAACCTTTAGAGAAAGGTATGGTTCTTATGAGTTGTAGTGGTACCATCACACCAGCTACATTCATGCACCTCATGAATAATGTTTTCAGTAAGTATCTGGACTGTTCTTGTTTTCCTTGATGGAATTTTATTTATTCTAAAGAATGAGGAAGAACATGTGGAACATTTGAGGCTAAATTTGAAATTGCTCAAGAAGCATATGTTGTATGCAGGTTTGAGAAAATGTGACTTCTATGAGGATAGAATTCATTATTTGGGTCACCTTATCTCAGATAAAGGAATATCTGGAGACCCTGAGAATATTGAGGCCATGCGGAGTTGGCCTGATCCAAGAAAGTTAATAGATATAAGATCTTTTGTGGGACTTGTAGGGTATTGCAGGAAGCTCACTAAAGATAATTCTATAGGTAAAGTGAAGCCTATGTATAGGATGAGGAAGCTTGCATGTGAAATTGTAGTTCTATGAGGAAGTGGCCCTTGTGTGTATGGGCATACATATGAGGAATTCCTGAAGACTATGGTAGAATGACCTGAGCAGAGCAGTATGGTTGTGCCAATGAAACCCAGGGAAATAAGCTGCCATGTGCCATGAGAAGGATCTCATGATTGGGAACATATTTTGAAACTTTAGATTGCAAGATTTTATGTTGATTATGGGATACTGTGATCCCCTGTGATGGTTTTGATTCATGCTAACAATGGATATGATTTTTTTGCATTGCTTGATGTTTGAAGTTTCCTGTTGCTAACTGTGACTATTTGGCTGATTTAAAATTGTGTCAGGATGACATGTTGTATGCAGATGTCCAGGTTTTGGGCAACATGTGTAAGTAGGAGATGAGTGCTCCCACTTGCAAAGACCAAACAATATGAGGAAGGCCTCATGGTTGCAAAAAAAAAAAACTGATTTTTTGCAGGAAGCAGAATTGTGAATTTAGATTTTATTTTGACTATCAATGTTATTGATCGTTTGATGTTTGGAAAATCATGTATGCATGAGATAGATTTGAAAATCTATGAATAAAATTTTATGATGACATCTCATGTAAAATGCATACTTGTATGTAACATAGGTGAGATGATGGAAGTACACCCTTGGAGTACATAACTTCTCAAAAGGATGTGTTTGGGATAAATAACTCCTCAAAAGGATGTACTAGGTGTACATAGCTCCTCAGAAGGATGTGCTAGGTGTACATAGATTCTCGGAGGGATATGTTGGAATAGATTTGGGAACCTATGATTGAAATTTTATAATGGCATTGGTAAGCACTTGGATGAGGTGTTGGGCCCTTAAGCTAGAGTTGTTATTGAGCAACCAGAGAGGTGTTAGGCTCTGAAGTGAGGCTGATTGGATCTCGGTTGAGAGATGCTATACATATAAGTATTCAAGATTACTTGGAAATCTTGGTTGATTTTCTATGATTACACATGTACATAATGATTCAGCTAATATTTTAGAAATCTTGTTAAAAAAAAAAATCCCATGGAAATGAATCTAACATGTGAATTAATCTGTTATGGTTCCTAGAAAGAAAGCGCCTGAACAGTGGTGAGCAATAGAAGAGGTGTTGGGCCCATAAACTAGAGCTTCCATTGAGCACCCAAGGCGGTGTTAGGCTCTGAAGCGGGGATGAACAAATCTCGGTTGGGAGATGTTATATAGATAAGTATTTGGTTTACTTATCAGACTTTTGTTGTTATTGATTTTCTTTAAATATACATGAGCATATGATGCAGCCATGGTTTTTAAACTCTTGTTATAGATGGCATCCTATAGGAATGAATCTGACATATGAATTAAATTCATTGTGATGTTTGAAAAGGAAGCACCTAAGCTTGATAAGAAACTAGAGGAGGTACAGGATTTGGAACAGAATTGCTATTGAAGCACTTGAAGAGGTATTGGGATCAATAACAGAGCTGTTAGACCTTGGTTGAAAGGTATTTTTAGGTGATTTGAGGCTTGCAGAAATTTGGCTACCCTTTAATGCACACCTAGGTGTGGGGTGGGGCAGGGTTGTGAGTGCCATTTTTTTATAAAGCCAGATGTGTACCTATGGAATCAAAAGAAGCTACTTATGCAGATAAGTTTTTGGTTCACTTGGCAACTTTTTATCGATTTTATATCAATATACATGTGCATGTGTGTAATACCCCGGTTTTGACCCTGGTTACATTAAAAGGTACATGATGTATATATTGTAATTAATCGTGGTGTGGAGCTAAAGGAAAAATCCCCACCATCGATTTGGTCGTGTATGCTTCGGAAATACGGATCGTTGCCGATGGTATATTATGCTATTCGACACATTATATTTTTGGGCATCATGTAAATGCACATTAATTAAAATAAACCTATAGCGAGCTACGCTGGTGCAACGTTAAATGAAAAGGGCATGATTCCTAAGGTTAAGGGGGGATTGTCTAACCCATGGGGCCATTGGGATTTTTCCATGTGTCGAACACCCACTAAACTTCTACTGTTTGATTAGTTGGGAGCAGTTATGGCTGGGGAGTGGTGGGTGGCAGGACTGCCTGTCTTTGCCCCACATACACTCCACCAGCGACCTTGCTCTTCCTCACGCGGAGGGTAGGGAAACGGTCACCACTCTCCCACTCATGGTTTTGGTCTTGCACATACACACGTAGGGGGGGATTCTTCCTCACGTGGGCACCATTTGGGGGATCCCAATCTCTTGTTCCTTTCACGCAGGAGTCATAGGCTCTGCTCCGGGAACTTTTGCCGATTTCAGTCTGTGCAAGTTTCTCCCTTCCATGCAGGGAGCTGGGAAAAGGGTTTACTGTTGCCATGAATTTCCCTGTGCACGGACCATTCATGCTGGGGGATAGGTGTGTGTCTGTGTGTCCCATAGCGATTTCGGTGGTAAGTGTGTGTCTCCTTATCGAGTGTGGCCGTGTATGTTATCGACTGTGGTCTGCGTTTAGGATTTTCCCTTGTCTATGCTGGGAGTCTGTCTTCTTCCCCATCTGCGGACTGTGTAATATTGCGATCGTTTCATTGTGAGGATTGAGGATGTTTTCTTCCCCTAGTTTTGGGTTTCTTCTTGGTTGCTGCAGGTGCAAATATATTTTGGGTTGCTGCTGAGTTGTTTTGGCCATGCTAGGGCCAAGAACAACTCCAAGTCGTCTTGTTTACTTGAGCTGTTTTCACTTTTTCGTTTGGGGTTGTCACCCTGTTGTCTTTATCTTCTTCATAGAGCTGTGAACTATTTGTTTTACTGCGGTATGAAGTGGTTGGTATTTAGACTATTGAGAGTAGGATTAGAGGCTGGGTATGCTTGAAAAAACTGGTGTTTGGAGCCACTCAGACAGAGTTAGACTACTGGCTTTCTTCTCCACAACCCTTGAAGAGTATTGGAAAGGGAAGTCAGGGCCTGAGGGATTGTGAAGAAGAAAAAGGACTGATTCCTATTGATGGGTGTGTGGATGTCTTAGAAGTCAGGTTAGCTTTGGTGTAGGAGTCCTTAGATCTCCATTGAGACCACCAGCTTAGCATTTAGCCTTTCCTAGCTCCTTGACGACTTGATAAACCCTACTGTGTGGGATTGGATGATTTGTGTACCTTGGCTATGTGTAAGACTTCTTTGTCCATTATTCCTTGAGGAATCATGCCCAGCTCGGGGGTGGCAGTGTTGCTGAGAGATTGATGAGCACACTGGCCTATGGTTGGGTGGAACGTTGCAATGACATAGCTGGTTGCGGGATGAGATATTTATAAGATAAGCATTCTTGTCCATTTTGCTTCTACATTTACATTTACTGTCTAATGTCTAATGAATCATTATGATGAACATGTTGATGCTGGAATGCATATGTTTGCTTCCGCTTTATGTTGAGTAACTATGCATCCTTGTATGTTTTATGCATCTTAGCATGTTTTATGTTCTAAGCATTTTATATCAGCATTATATGTATGTTTATCTTCATGGGGCTATTAGCCCAGAGGTTTTTTGTTTGTTTGGTAGAGTCCTCTTTGTCGGTCGGAGGGTCGGGGACGTTACAGTATGGTATCAGAGCAAAGGTTACAGCATGGGCCTTAATGGGCCATGAAAGGTCAGCTAGCAGAGGCAGGTTGTCCTCTGCCCAGTAGAAAATAGAAGAAAACCTGTGCATGACAAGGGAATTTTGGAAAATTCCTCTAAGTATTGGGATCATCGGATCATCGGAGGACTTAGTCCGAAGTCCCACCGATGCATCAGATCACCTAAGCAAAAGGCCATCCGACGGGGACCACCGAATAAAAATATTGGAAATTTTTCTAAATCTCCAGATTGTTGGCCATCGAAAAAGTTTAGAGGATCGCTCCTCCGATGCAGTGGAAGTTTTAGTTGGAAGGCCCTTCGATACGATCCACCAACGAACGATGAAAGGAGAGGAAACTTCCATTGGAAGTCATCAGCGGAAGACTGCCAAAATGACGGTGCAATGTAATTGATGGAGTCACCACAATGTTGGCAAAAAATAGTAGATGAAATATCCGACGGAGCACTGCGGGAAAACGACTAAGGGAAAAACTTTTCACAAATTTTTCTAAGTGTTGGCTATCAACGATCGGTGGAGATCAATTGATTTAATTGGTGAAACATAGCTGTTTGGGTCGTCGATACGTCGGTGGAAAAGAAGGCGAGCTAGTTGGTTGAGCCACCGATACGGCGGCAGGAAGAAGTTGAAAATGTTCTGAAAGTTGGAAATGTTGGGCCTGATATAGTGGAAGGAAATAGATGAACAGGCCGCCGTTGAGCACGGAGGAAACTAGAGCTTTTGGCCACCGAAACGTCAGAAACTTAGTTGGAAAGAGACCCGATAGGGAGAAATAAATTTTGGGTTTTTCAAAGTGGAATTTTTCTTAGCAAATTCCAATTGTTTTTCAGTGGATTTTCAGCAGACTTCCAGTGGATTACAGGGCTGAAAAGGAAGAAAATTCCAGGTGGCTGAGGTTGACATTTCAGACCAGAATACATTTGGTAAAAAGCATCATTTTTGAAGTGGTGTGGTTTTCACACCCGAGGTCAGAATGAAGCTTGTGGATAGGCGTTGGAAAGCTTATCTAGCAGGGAACAAGGGAGAGTCACCAGAATTTGAGTGTGGAGCAGCAAAGTGCTAGTTATTGCTTGGAAAAGAAAAGTGTTGTTGTCAATATGGACAAACCCAAGAATCGCGTGCCTAGAGGTAGCAAGACCATGAAGTCAAACCAACTATTGTGTGGAAAAGGAGTTCCATACAAGGATGAGGGACTCGAAAAGGGAAATTTCCTTAAACCCTGTCTTGCTAATTATGATTACAAGTTTTGTACATGAAATGTATGAGGATATTCCTGGCATGCATAAGATATTACATGTTGGTAAGAATAGTGAGAATTATACATTTATAATGAGCCACTAATGATAATTATTGCATTGGTGTTGGCATTAGTGGGAAAACCAATGACAACATGGACATGGCTGAATATGTTGTTGATGCTGACAAATGTGACTAGCAACCCTATGGATAAAGGGATAAGGAAACACATCCAGAATCAAATGTTGGTAAGCAAATTCTGCAATCTCCTGCAAGGGACCAACCAAACTGGTAATGTCAAGGGTGTAGGTAGGACCCAGGAAGGTAAGAGTTTAAATTATGACAATTGCATGAAATGGTAAAAGCAAGAGGTCTCATACCATGTGGGTATTTGAATTTTATACTGCATTCATATAGAAATGTGTCATGCTTGTATTATGTTGTGATGAGCTTAGTAGCCCAAGGAAAGTAAGCACTGATGATCTTGATTATAGTCATGCATCCTATATGAAGTAGTAATGGTTAGGCCATGCATGGTATGTTTGAATGCATAGTATTCCTGAATCAATGCAAGGTAGCATTGAGTGGGTATGCATTAAAAGATTTTATAAATCTTGTAGTTATACATTGAATGGATGCATATGAAAAGTATGACTAAATGTTGTAGATATGCATACATAAGTATGGGTGCAAATGTTGTGATGCAATGCATGAATGCATAGAGATAGTGCATGAGTTATTATGAATAACTAATGGCTGAAATGATGAATTGATGACAATTCTGGAACCATTTCAAGAGCTATTATGAATGCAGGATAGTAAGTGCATGAAGAGGGTAGTCATGATCGATTGGCTGCCGAAAATGCTCTATGGAAGGGCAAGGTGGTACAATGATACGCTTGTGGAGTAAGGAGTATCTGAACATTTCATTTTGGCATAAATGATGTGACCTTGAAAATTTAATATGATAATGATTGCGTGAAGTAAATGAGTTTTGGTAATATTGATATGATTAACAGCTGGAAGTGTTTGAATCTGATAAATTCTGAAAATGCTTCAGTGATTGTTGCAGCAATGAAAAAGTTATATGCATCAAGACTTACTAAGTGTTTGGCTGATTGAAGTTCAAGTTTCAGGTAGATTATTTGGAGCATGGCAATGAGAGTAAGACCATGACAAATGCTGGAATCTACCATGAGAAAGAGCCAAACCTTATGAGAAGAGTCTCATGGCTGTGAAAATAATTTGTATGCATAATGAGTTGTTAAATTTGAATTTGTGAATTTTGGATTTAAGAAATTGCTGACAACTACTAATCACTACTGGCTTGCATAAGACTGTGTCAGGAGGACGCATTGTAAGTGGGTATTCATGTTATGCTAGTAAGCATAAAATTATAATGGGAATAGTGGTGCTGCTTACAAGAGACCCACAATTGAGGATCACCTCATTGCCAAGCAAATCAATTTTTGTAGTAAACAGAGTTGCAAATTCTCATTGAATTTAATTACTAATGTCATTGCTTGGTTATGGAACAATCAAATTTGGATTGTATTATCAGATAATGATGGACTATTTGGCTATTTAATGAATGTGCCAGGGGTACACACTCTAGGAAGATAATGTGTGATGGCTTGCAGGAGCCAAACTTCATGGGAGGGTTTTCCCTTATCTTGGAAATGGGTTTTGGGTGAAACTCCATTAGACATTTTGGGAATGTCTCATCTGCACTGCATGTTTGGAAAGCAACATGAGTGAGATGGTATAGGTTATGTCGGTAAGACATGTGTGGATACAAAATGTAAAGAGGGATTGGGATGGAAAATCCAGGGACTGTCAACTCAAAGAAGGGAGCCCCCATTCCTCCTTAACGAAGGAATACTGCATCGGCAAATGGATAAGTATTCTGTGACCCTAGCCAAGAATATGCATGTCAAATTGTTAAACTCAATATGCAGAACATGTTTTGATTTTATTTCCATTATGATTGATTACTTGAGTATGACTAGGACCTACATGGCACACACCGAAAAAAGGTGCACACTTTTTCGATGTTGGATCATGAAAGGGTTTTTCAATATTGATTACACCCTAAGGAGTGGATGCACTCCTAGTGTCTTAATACTTGATAGAGAATGATATGAAACATGATTACAATTTTTAGAGCAATAACGCTGATGAGTTTTCTTGTATTGCTTGTGTTGTTAGGCTAAACAGATGCAGTATGGAGTTGCACACTAGAGAGAAAAGGGGAAATGGTTGTTACAGTGTTGGATTAATTGCCTGCAGCCTGATAAACCCAATTGTGTATTGGCTTGGCTAGACGGTCTGATAAACCCAACTATAGGTTGGCTTGACTGTGCTTGATATGTATAAAAGGATGTGGTGAAGATGTCACCAAAATAGGGTTGTTATATGCCTAGGGATCCATAGTAGGTCCTGGACCTGGAAATGGTCATTTATTGTTGATATAAGTGCATGGTTGATATAAGTGTACTGTTGATATAAGTGCGTTGTTGATATAAGTGTATTTTTTATATAAGTGCATTGTTGATATAAGTGTGTTGTTGATATAAGTGCATGGCCTGATAAACCCAACTGTGTTGGCTTGGCTAATTTGTTCCTTCCCAATCGACATGAAGGTGTACTAGATGGACATTAATTATTTGGCGTTGAGGAGCATCCTGCATGCTGACCTAACATCCAAGTCCATAGGCAATCCCAAGGCTTGCAAAGTGAAGAAGGATCCTGTGGACCAACGAGGAAATGCACAATACAGATAAGTATTGGATTATTTTGCAATTTCTTGCTTATGAATATACATGTGTATATGATTTGGTTATGATGTTTTAAGCTCTTGTTTAAGAGATAAAAACCATTTAGAATAAACTAAACATGTGAATCTATTCAATATTTGAATATAGGTATCACTGGAAGCGAGGACTATGAGAGCATCCAGGGGTGCATGTGGACATGTGACTGTCCTGAAGAGCTTAGAATGAGCAGTAATGAAAAAGGTGCTAGTGAGACTGTGAAGGTCCTAGCAGCCTAGACAAACCATGTGGGGAGGATCCATGGTTGAGAAGTCTGAAATAGACTAGAGACACTAAGTGTCATGACCAAGAGGGATTGGTCCATCATTCACGGTGAAGTGAAAGAGGTTGAGAGCATGAAAATCCACAGCGGTGGTGTGGGTTCTAGTATGGAACAAGATAAAGAGGGGAAAAGCTCTTGCTGCTCTCTCTTTCCCTTTTAATTATATATATATATATANACTTGGGAAATTAATTGACTGATTTTAATGCCTATATTATGCTTGGTCTGACAGAATTTCAATGATGCATTTCACAAGTGAGAAATGTGAAATCCAGTGGTGCACATTGATCATGGCACCAGACCAAAAGCTGTTGGACTTGGCTGGAAGTCTCCTTCAAATGATTTCCAGGATCCAAGAGAATCTTGGAGAGATGCTCAAGATACATAAAAGGCAGAATGAAATGAACCACCAGATTTTGCAAGACTCTATTGGTTTGCAAAAGGAGGTAAAAAGCCTTCTGGGGGCAATTCGTAAAGGCAAGGAAAGTGGATCAATGATGGGACATTCGTCCAAGCAATCCATTAAGAAATTTTCTAGGCATGAAGACTCAAAGGAAATTGAGTAGGTAAAGATGAAGCAGCCATCGAAATGTTGGAAATGCGGAGGACATCATTTACGCCAGGACTGCCCAACGAGGGAACATAAAGAGGGCAACAGCCACAAAGTTCCTCGACTTAGGGATGAGCTGAAAGTTGAGAACTGATAGGAGAAGTTCGTGGAAGCCGAGGGGCTTGGTCCTGAAAGTTCAAGTAAATAATTGAACGTGGGACAAAAAGTGCAAAATTTCGAAATTTTGGATGTGCAAATTGTATATGTGTTCTTATCTATTGGAACACCGAGGACGGTGTTATTCCAAGTGGGAGGGGATTGTAATGCCCCAGTTTTGACCTTGGTTACATTAAAAGGTACATGATGTATATATTGTAATTAATCGTGGTATATATTGTAATTAATCGTGGCATGGTGCTAAAGGAAAAATCCCCACCATCGATTTGGTCATGTATGTTTCGGCAATAGGGATCGTTGCCGATGGTATATCATGCTATCCGACACATTATAGTTTTGGGCATCATGTAAATATGCACATTAATTAAAATAAACCTACAGCCAGCTACGACGGTGCAACGTTAAATGAAAAGGGCATGATTCCTAAGGTTAAGGGGGGATTGTCTAACCTGTGGGGGTCATTGGGAGTTTTCCATGTGTCGACCACCCACTAAAATTCTGCTGTTTGATTAGTTGGGAGCAGTTATGGCTGGGAGTGGTGGGTGGCAGGACTACCCATATTTGCCCCACATACACTCCACTAGCGAGCTCGCTCTTCCTCACGCAGAGGGCAGGCGAACGGTCACCACCCTCCCACTCTTCCACCCATGGTTTTGGTCTTGCTCATACACACATAGGGGGGGATTGTTTCCTCACGCGGGCACCATTTGGGGGATCCCAATCTCTTGTTCCTTTCAAACAGGAGTCATAGGGTCCGCTCCGGGAACTTTTGCTGATTTCAATCTGTGCAAGTTTCTCCCTTCCATGCAGGGAGCTAGGAAAAGGGTTTACTGTTGCCACGAATTTCCCTATGCAGGGACCATTCACACTGGGGGCTGGGTGTGTGTCTTTGCATCCCATACCGATTTCGGTGGTAAGTGTGTGTCTCCTTATCGAGTGTGGCCATGTATGTTATCGACTGTGTTCTGCATTTAGGCTTTTCCCTTGTCTATGATGGGAGTCCGTCTTCTTCCCCATCTATGGACTGTGTAATGTTTCCATCGTTTCATTGTGAGGATTGGGGTTGTTGTCTTCCCCTGGTTTTGGGTTTCTTCTTGGTTTCTGTGAGTGAAAACGTATTTTGGGTTGCTGTTGAGTTGTTTTGGCCATTCTAGGGCCAAGAACAACTCTGAGTCGTCTTGTTTACTTGAGCTGTGTTCACCTTTTCGTTTGGGGTTGTCACCCTACTATCTTTATCTTCTTCATAGAGCTTTGAAATATTTGTTTTACTATGGTATGAAGTGGTTGGTCTTCGGACTATTGAGAGTAGGATTAGAGGCTAGGTATGCTTGAGAAAACTGGTGTTTGGAGCCACTCAGATAGATTTAGACTGCTGGCTTTCTTCTCCACAACCCTTGAAGAGTATTGGAAAGGCAAGTCAGGGCCTGAGGGACTGTGAAGCAGATAAAGGACTAATTCCTATTGATGGGTGTGTGGATTTCTTAAAATTCAGGTTAGCTTTGGTGTAGGCATCCTTAGCTCTCCATTGAGACCACCAGCTTAGCATTTAGCCTTTCCTAGCTCCTTGACGACCTGATAAACCCTACCATGTGGGCTTGGATGATTTGTGTACCTTGGTTATGTGTAAGCCTGCTTTGTCCCTTATTCCTTGAGGAATCATGCCCAGCTCGGGGGTGGCAGTGTTGCTGAGATATTGATGAGCACGCTGGCCTATGGTTGGGTGGAACATTGCAGTGACGTAGTTAGTTGCAGGACGAGATATTTATAAGATAAGCATTCTTGTCCATTTTGCTTCTACATTTACATTTACTGTCTAATGTCTAATGAATCATTATGATGAACATGTTGATGCTGGAATGTATATGTTTGCTTCTGCTGTATGTTGAGTAACTATGCATCCTTGTATGTTTTATGCATCTTATCATGTTTTATGTTCTAAACATTTTATATCAGCATTATATGTATGTTTATCTTCATGGGGCTATCATCCTGGAGGTTTTTTGTTTGTTTGGTAGCGTCCTCTTCGCCGGTCGGAGGGTCAAGGACATTACAATGTGATTCATTTGTGATTTTGAAAATTCTTGTGAATACTGACATGGGAATTGACTCATTGCTTGAGCATAGGTATTGCTGGTTTCCAAAGACGCTGGAAATGTTCCAAGCTAAGGAGAAGGATTATGCAAGACTAGGAAAAGATTTCGTGGTGTGTGCTGATGCATGCAAGAAAGGACTTGGAAGAGTTCCAGATTGTGCCTTTGGATAGATAATGGTGCAGAGGAAGCACTGTGGTCCTGAAGAGGCTATGTGGGAGCTAGAGGATGCCATGTGATTGGCACATCCATTTTTGGTTCAGTTTTGCAGAGCACTGAGGGCAGTGCCAGTGTAGCAATCGTTAAATTTTTGTAAAGCACCGAGGATAGTGCTATTGAAGGGGGAGGGGAATGTAACACCATGGTTTTGACCTTGTGGTATTGAACTGCATATGATGTAAATATTTTTATTTGATCATGGTGAGGAGCTCAAGGCTAATGCCCCACAATAGATTTACTGTGTTATGTTTCAGCGATTAAAATCGATGCTGATGGTATTTTTTGCTAGCCAGGAACAATATGTTGAGACATCATGTAATATGAAAAAAAACCCACAATCAACTATGTCAATGCAACAAATAATGAGATGGGGCATGATTTCCCAAGGATAGGGAGGAGGGCGAATGTTTAACCTTGAGCCATTGGGGAAAAGCCATGTGTCAAAAGAAAGCACCCAAAAACGTATGCCCATTCCCTCATGTGTTCATGTTTCATCTTCCCTCATGTTTTGGGGGAGCTGCGGGGACGTGTTGGTCATGATCCTTCATTCACGGGGGGGTTGTTCATTCACGAGGATTCACCTGGGCGTTGGTCATTCTTACTGATCGGACAGATGCAACGAGAGCGAGTAGTTGTTGCTACGCATTTATACAAGTGTTTTTCCTTTGCCGAGACCTTTTTTGCGGTGTTGTAGTGTTATCCTAAACTGCAGATTGTTATGAGACCCTGTTACTTTGTGTATCGAAGTGAATCCCATGTTGCTGTGTCTACCTATGGTTTGTTGTGATGTGCACCCTGGTTTTGTTCTGAACTATATACAATATTTAGAAGTGGAAGAGACGTAGAATGTGCTTGACCAACCTTGTGGGAACCTCACACTAAGATATGAGTGGCTAGTGAATCTGCTCTACACATCCTGAAGAGCACTAGAAGGGAAGGTGTAGCTTGAGGGACTATGGAGAAGAGAAGGGGACACTTCCTTGTGTTGGGTGTGTAGGAAACATGGATGAAAGGCCAGATAGTGTCTTGTGAAGGTGTCCATAGTGCTGGGGATGAGCTCACTAGCTTAGCAATTTTTCCTTTCTAGTTCCTTAGAATCCTGATAAACCCAACTTGAAGGATGGCTTGGCTAATAGCCTGATAAACCATCTGTTGGCTTGGCCATGTCTTGTTGTGTTTGGCCTTGTCTGTGTGTGATCCTTGGTTGCACAGCCTAATAAACCCATATTTTAGTTGGCTTGGTTGGTCCTGAATGTGAATGTTGGCTTAACTGACTCTAGTCTTATAAACCCAATAGTGAGATGGCTTGGATGTGTGGCCTGATAAACCCAACTGTGTTTGCTTGGCTAATTTTTGTTGTAATTTCAGCCTTGTGTGATCCTGCTAGTGTTCCTTATTCCTTGGGAAAATCATGCCCAACTTAGGGGTGGCAGTGCTACTAAGAGATAGATGAGTGCACTAGCCTATGGTTGGGTGGAATGTTGCAGCGACATAGCTGGTTGTGGAACAAGCTTCTTCATAAGATAAGTATCTATGTGTTAAGCTCTACATTTGTATTTTCTCAATGAAATATGATGAACATGCTAATGTTTTGAATGGATGAATTGCTTGCGTTGTATAATTGCAATTGTATGCATCTTTGTATGTTTACTTTCAATGCATTTCTAAGTTTCGTTATGGGGCCTAGATTGGCCAGACTGGTGATGGCCTGAATGATCAAATCTGTCCAAGATTTCTTTTAGTAGGTTGAATTTACGCAGAAATCTCCTTCCACAACTCTTCTTTCCACAACTTGTAGGATGCACGATGCAGGATGCGAAAACATATTTCTGTAAATCTCTATTTCCACAGTTTTCCTTCCGCAACTTTCCTTTCTGCATGCGGGATGCAGGATGTAGGATGCAGCTTCATAGATATCTACTTCTGCAACTTTTCTTTCTGCAATGGTATGTTCCGCATGTAGGATGTGGGATGCGGGATGACAATTTCCATATTTACCGATTCCATAGACTCAATAATTTCGCACCATTGATTCTTGTAGGTTGATTCTCGGTCGTTGATTTGTTCCTAGGTGTGGAACAGATTGTGACTGTTAGTTTCCTTCATGATTCTTCTCCACCGTTCAATCTCCTCTGAGATATTTCTTCATAGATCGTCGAATTGATCACAGATAGGATCAATTTCTATGCTGTTGGGAAGTTGGAGAATTTATCCATAGACTTGAATAGATTGAACTTTGAGTTGGATGCTCATTCATCAAATGTGTGGAACTATAGTCGCGTTTCTCCTCTAAGGTGGGAGGGGACGTGACAGTGGGGTATCAGAGCATGAATGTTGAGGAGTGTTTCACGACCATGCCCTATGTTTCAAAGAATGAGAAAGGCTCTGTAGGAAATTTTTAATTCCGCATGATAATTGGGGTATGGGTACGTGATAGTCCCTCGATCGATGTACTCTCTCAAGTATTCGACCTCGACACATTTATTCACATTTTTTTGTTTTCACTATCCACCTTGATTCCCATTATCATTATTGGTGGGATATCTCGCATATGTTAACGGTATACATCAATGACTGGTAATCAGACAATGATCCATCATATTTGTCTTCGGCACTTGTATTTGTGTGATGGTACATGTACTAGCAGCGATTTGTGTAGAATATATACAATATTAGTAGCATTCCATATATGCTACCTCCTTGATTGTGCAAGTATCTTTCAGACTACAGTTCTCATTACCAAACTCCAGTGTAACATTTGATGTTTTCATTCAGTATGGAGACCTTATTTCACTGTATATTGTACATGGCGATGACCATTCATGACATATGTTTATGATGATTCATGGCCATTGTACTATCATGTATCCAATACTTCTATGTATACTTCATATTTGTAGTCATATGTAGAGATATACCATTGTATTGCACTGATGAGTGGCCATATTTTTCCACCTAGGTCTACATTAATCCACTCCTGGGACTATTTTAATGAATTTTGACCATCGTGTATTTCTCTGACCTAAAACATTAGGGGGAATCTATTATAGCGTGATTTTCCACACCTAATACATCATTATTTGCTGTCCTATCCCTATCCCTATGCTGACTCCTTTTACCCCCATTTTCTCACTACTACCTCGATGCTCTAGTGAAACCCTTAAAAATACATTTTTGTATATATACACAGGTCACAAGTCTACAACCTACATATATGCAACTTGCACCACTATCACCTGCATACATCGAGAATTATGCTCAAAACATAAAAATACTTGGATTTTTCCCCATCAAGTAACGAATGACTTGATCCTTGGCCTTCCATATGTTGGGAAACACTCCAATTTGTCCCTTCACTTCCCATTTAGGTGATATATATTGAGCTATTATGAAGCATTAGATGAGGTTAATTTTGGAGAAAAAATCTATTATAGTGAAATTGTGCCCCATTCTTATATGCTTGAGTATGCATCCCTTTGTCCTTGAAGCGGCCATTAGTACTATTTCCCAAGCTTTCCTTTATCTTTGTGAGCTTGCCTTTGTATGGAGTATTGAAGTGGTGGAGTCCTAGGTGGAGGGAATTAAATTGAGAACATATATCTATGGATAAACACACAACTCACATAATAGATCACATAATTTTACTCAGGAATTGAAGAATGAAACAATGCAAAAAATGGCTTGCAGCTGTGAATGTTTTCATTAATCAAAAGTAATTGGATAAATAATTACAATGTAATACATTGGTATTAATAACCAATCAATTCAAATGCATGAGAGAGGAATTCTAATTGAATGAATCTACCTTATTGCATGGATAATTGGACATGTCTAAATCATTATCGTAGCTCAACTAGTTATCCCCAGTTGCCTCAATCAGTGCACTAGCCAGTTAGAATCAGTTAACTAGCCTAATTGAGTGTGGTAGGTGAGGAATTGCGCCTTCCCACATGCAATCAATCAATGAATGGTGCTAAATGAATGTAATTGGATGTAATTGACTCCTAACTAGGACTAACTAGTCACTAACTGAGCTCAGCTGAAGGAGGTTGGTTTCGACACTCCTAGTGGCTCCTAAATTGTAGGGATTGATCTAGGAGGATCCTTTACTGATGCATGCAAGTGTAATTGGTAGCAGTTGGCCTCAATTAGTGTTCCCCACACTTTAGTAACTAGTACATGTGCCCCAATTAGGCCAAGTGGACCCAATGGTGCTAGTAACTAAAAAAGACTGAAAGGACTCCTGATTTAGACATACTCCATATTTAGACATAATTAACCAAATTGGACAAGGGAGGATTATAATCCTAACACCCCCATGAATTATAACTTGGAAAATTTGTGGGCCCTGGTAACTAAGACCATAGGTCATCCATTACAGTTAAAGCAAAGTAACGTAATTGCTTAATACAAGGAGCCAGGGAAAAAACCACATGGGTAAAAATCCCCCCCCTCTAACTAAGAAGGTAGAATCAGGATCAATCTGGTTCTTCTATGCATAGGTATCCTAGGGCCTGGAATGTGAAATTCTCCATCATTATTTTTAGAGGAATCTTCCTCTTTGGAAGAAGAATAATATGCTCAACTAAATAAAAAATATAGACAACTACTAGATGAAAACTGGACCCATGTAGAGCAACTGAAATCAACTGATAAGTGAGAAAAGGTTTTTGAGGATTCAAACCATGTGAGGAACACTCAATAAACTGATATATTTCAGCCATGAACAGAAAACCATGAGTGGTAAAAACAGCCTCAAGTGTTAGGATCAAGTGTCCATGCGGATGCAGAATGTCTTCCTCTTTACTAGTTCTGTGAGGAGATGAGCATGTGACCAAAGTTAGAGAAGCCTTGGGACTGTGGAGAGAGAATTATTGAGCTCCATAATATGATATAGCTTCATAAATAACTAATTATTCAAAAAATAAAATATCAGCAATCTCATAAGAGGAAACTAACACCAAATCCTCAGCAACAAATTTGAAGAAGAATTGCGGTACTTGATTTTTCACACCGAAATTGGTGAGAGCAGCTACAAGCATGACTGAAAACTATTGGCTTTTAAAATTTGAACCAAATAATATCAGATCATATATAAATAATATCATATCATATCCAAATAATTTCATATCATATCCAAAATTGTGGAATGAAATCAAATCCCTGGCAGCAGTTTTGAAGGAGACTTGCGGTACTTGTTTCTTCACAAAATTGATGAGAATAGCTACAAGCAGTACTGAAAGCTCATGAACCTGAAATATTGAACCAAGAAATATCATATCAGATCCAAATATATCAGATCCAATAAGATTCATATCATATCCAAAATTATGGTCCACCGAGATAGTAGATGCACAATTTTATTCTTCAAAATTCTGAATATTGGTGCATGCAATCCTACAGGAATTTGCTAGAAGATCTAGATCAAGGGGAGAGAATGGATCACTCTTATAATATGATAAAGTTTTTCCAAAATATCCAAGGTATTACATATTTTCACACCAGAAGCAACATTAGAGGGAGAGAAATCAAATTCCTCTTCACTTTCGGAAGCAATCAGTGGAAAATTTTGCACAAAATTTAAAGGAGAATCACTGGAGGAGGACTTTGCTTCTTATTCATCTTGAACAACTTCATCAGAGAGAGTAGAGGCCAATAATTTTGGATCATGAACTCTTATGGTGTTGGATGTGCTCTCCAAAGTGCTATTATTATCCTCATCAATATTTCCAAAGGTTCCTATCCAATTTTATCCAGAGATCCTTTGGGTATTCAATAGATTTAATGAGATAGTGTAAGCTAGGAGAAAGGGACAGCCCTATTATTCCAAAATCTGCATCACATTCATTCAGCCAATCATTCTCACTCTCATAAGACTCTTCACCAAGTCAAATAGACACCTCATAGATATCTTGTCTCTTCAGAGATGCAATCATCTTCATCTTCCATTTTGAATAGCTTGTGAATGGGATAAGAAGAGGAACTGATGAATCCATTCGAAGTTGTAACTACAATTACACCAAAAAACAAAGTGAGGTTGGAAAACCTGCACATTTTATGTTTTCATCAAACCTAGCATAGTTTCTCAAGCAAGCTTGATCAACAATTCCTTTACTTGGGGTATTAAGTGGTAAACCTTCGCCTTCTGGTGCAGTGCTGGAAGGGGCAATTTTGCTAAAAAAATGATAAAGTAGGAGATTTGTAGAATGAAGAAGTTCCTTGTCTTGCCAAGGCTCTGATACCATATTAAATTGAGAACATAGATATATGGATCAACACACAACTCACATAATAGATCACACAATTTTACTCAGGAATTGAAGAATGAAACAGTGCAAAAAATGGCTTGCAGCTATGAATGCTTTCATTAATCAGAAGTAATTGGATAAATAATTACAATGTAATACACTGGTATTAATAACCATTCAATTCAAATGCATGAGAGAGGAATTCGAATTGAATGACTCTACCTTACTGCATGGATAATTGGACATGTCTAAATCATTATCAGAGCTCAGCTAGTTAGCCCCAGTTGCCTCAATCAGTGCACCAGTAAGTTAGAATCGGTTAAATAGCCTAACTGAGTGTGGTAGGTGAGGAATTGTGCCTTCCCACATGTAATCAATCAATGACTGGCACTAACTGAATGTAACTACATGTAACTGACTCCTAACTAGGCTTAACTAGTCACTAACTGAACTCAACTGAAGGAGGTTGGTTCTTACACTCCCAGTGGCTCCTAAATTGTAGGGATTGATCTAGGAGGCTCCTAGACTGATGCATGCAAGTGCAATCAGCAG
This sequence comes from Pseudotsuga menziesii, assembly GCA_001517045.1. Taxonomy (NCBI): domain Eukaryota; kingdom Viridiplantae; phylum Streptophyta; class Pinopsida; order Pinales; family Pinaceae; genus Pseudotsuga; species Pseudotsuga menziesii. The sequence goes on from LPNX010942990.1 coordinate 747,536, forward strand.
CAGTTGGCCTCAATTAGTGTTCCCCACACTTTAGTAATTGGTGCATGTGCCCCAATTAGTCCAAGTGGACCCAATGGTGCTAGTGACTAAAAAAGACTGAAAGGACTCCTGATTTAGACATACTCCAGATTTAGACATAATTGACCAAATTGGAAAAGGGAGGATTATAATCCTAATAGAGGGACTTGGTTTCTCGATTTCTCGATTTCGACGAGGTGCTGATAGAGGTTATCATTTTTATCTCTGTTCATATTAATAGAAATTTCCATTTATCATCCATTAGTTGTGTAATTATGAATATTGTTATCCATGGATGTAATTAATTTGTTTATATGATGGAATTTAACATTCTAGATTAGACTTTAACGCTTTACATATATCATGCTTGTATATCTCATTGTTTTTTAGGACAATATGTAGTTACAAGTTTGATTGAAAGCTCAATGAGGATCTACTTCAACCATCCAGAATAAGGTACACTTCTTGTCCCTTAGTGTTAGTTTCTTTTATATATTTAGCATGCTTTGAAATGCATTTATTTCTGGTGTCATACTGTCTATTGTGGTCCACCCCATGCCATAGGAACTTTTCTCTGTAACATTAACACAAGGTATTGATGATCTACTGAATATGCTTCCAGTGTTCTGCTAAAGATGAGTACGTTGTCCATAAATAAAATCACAAAATATATTGTGAATGGGTGAAACATATCATCCATCATCCTCATAAATGTTGTTGGAGCATTAATTAAGCTAAAAATCATGACCAACCACTCGAAAAGGCCTTCCTTATAGTTAAAGTCTGTCTTCCAAACATAGGGTTGCTTAATTGGGACCTAGCAGTAACTTGAATTCAAATAAATATTACTAAATAAATTTGAACCCTTAAGCTTATCAAGAATATCATCAATCTAGGGATTGGGTATTTATTCTTGTAACGTCCCCATACCCAATAATGTGGATATTTAAAAATTTTTACTTCAAGAACCCTTGTTCTCCTTCGAAACACAAGGAATGGATGTTAACGCACACTTCAACCTTCATTCTCAGGATTAGAAACCACTATAACAGTCACTCCACCCTTGACAGATCCCTTCTGTGACTAGCATGATCATTTCCGCACTTGAATTGTCCCTTCTGCACTTTACCTTCCTCCTTCCGCCTTTCCAACCTCGAAACTCAGAAATCAGAAACATAAAGTGTGATAGAAACATTTAAGCACTCTTCCACTTTCCACTTTCCGCACTTCCTCTTTCCTCCTTCCTCACTTTGAAACTCGGAAATCAAAAACTCAATGTGCGACGGATCAATTAACGACTCTTCCGACTTCCGCCTTCCGCACTTCCGCTTTCTTCCTCCCGCACTTTGGAACTAGGAAAATGGGAACACCATGTGTGAAGGAATGTTTGATGAACTTTCCACCTTCTACCTTCTATACTTCTACTTTCTACCTTCCATACTTCATAACTCAGAAATAAATAACTCAATGTGCGAAGGAATCGTTCGATGACCTTTCCGCATTTCGCCTTCCGCACTTCTGCTTTCCACCTTCCGCACTTCGAAACTAGGAAGTCAGAAAACTCACTTTCTGCTTAATCTTTTCTCTTGATTTCCACCTTCCACGGGAAGATCTTGAAAGTCAAAAATCCCACATTCTACTTTGTTAAAACTTCTTTCTCTCACCTGCTGCATTCCGTCTCTGCCTCCGCTGCGGAACTCGAAAATCGGGAGAATGACTTTCAACCTTAACCTTTTTCTGCATTTCCGAATTCCTCTTTTTGAACTCAGACTTTGGAAATCGGAAAGCACATTTATTTTTGTATTTAAAATTCTTTATTTTGCCTCCCACATTTCTCCTTCCACTGTGGATCCCGGGGTGTGGAAAACGCCATAATATGCCTGTCCAACTTTCCCTTTTTTGGTTTCCTCCTTTTTCCTTCCACAGGTGGATTCCAAGGGGTGAAAGCACTAAGTCAGATGCATTTTTAATTTGTAACAGTCTTCTATCCTCCATGGACTTAGGAAAAAATGCATAAATCATACAAGGAATGTACAAAAGTAAAATGCAGGAAAACATAACAGAAGTAAATCTCTACTTAATCATCAATAAGCATTCAACATTAATATAGAATTCATAAACAAATACATGGAAGAAATGGGCATAACATAGATACTTATCTTGATAATTAAGTTGTCTCACAACTAGCTAGGTGACTGCAATGTTCCATCCAACCATAGGCCAGTGTGTTCATTAATCTATCAACATACTACCACCCCCGAGCTGGGCATGATTTCCACAAGGAACTAGGGAAACAACAGGATTATACATAGCCCGCTCAAAGAACACACATAGTCAAGCCAACCTTTAGCTGGGTTTCCCAGAATGTCCATCCAAGCCCACACCAAGTTGGGTTTATCAGGCTGCAGGATTACAACCCAAACAATGTTGGGTTTATCAGGCTTACTCAGCTTAGCCAACGTACAATTGGTTTATTAGACTATTCATAATCAAGAAAACTTCCAAAATAGGGATCAACCAAGCCACATATGGGTTTATCAAGAACTCATCCAAGCCATCATTCACAGTGGGTTTATCAGATTGTCCAACCAAGGATAACACATGGCCAAAACAAAACAAGACACAACCAAGCCAACAGATGGGTTTACCAAGATGTAGGATTACAAGCCAAACAATGTTGGGTTTATCAGGATTACTCAGCCAAGCCAACAAACATTTGGGTTTATCAGGCTGTCCACAGTCAAGACAACTTCCAAAAAAAGGATCAACCAAGCCACATATGGGTTTATCATGCACTCAGCCAAGCCATCCTTCATAATGGTTTTATCAGGCTTACATTCACTCAGCAAAACAAGGAGACCAACCCCAATCTTTGTGTGGATGAGGACGATAACCAACAGGTGAACAAACACCAAAACAAAACATGTTTCTGCAAGTAAGGCGAATGCACAACACACATGAACAAAATGGAATAGTCACAATGAAAACCCACGACGCTTCCCCCACTAAAAAGCCATTTGTGTGTCTAGGAGAAAGGAGGAACTGGGCTTGCACCACGTGGTTACTTGTTGCAGAAGAAAGAACGAGACCTCCCAGGCTGCAGACCTGTAGGCTTGCTTAGACAAGAAATCATACTGCCATGCCTTGCTCTACCCAAGGCATTAACTGCCTCAACCAACTTCTGGAATAAATTGATCAGACGACAAAAAGGTAGCTGAGGGTACTTGGGTTTCCCTGTTCACACCTAAGCTATTTCTATTGATTCTTGTAACATCCCCAAACCCAATAATGTAGATAATTTAAATTTTTTTACTTCAAGAACCTTTGTTCTCTTTCAAAACAGAGGGCGTGGATTTTAACACACACTTCAACCTTCATTCTCAGGATTAGAAACCACTGTAACAGTCACTCCACCCTTGACAGATCCCTTCTGTGACCAGAATGATCATTTCTGCACTTGACTTGTCCCTTCTGCACTTTTCCTTCTGCCTTCCCCCTTTCCAACCTCGGAACTAAGAAATCAGAAACATAAAGTGTGATAAAAACATTTAAATACTCTTCCACTTTTCACTTTCCGCACTTCCTCTTTCCTCCTTCTACACTTTGGAACTCGGAAATCATAAACTCAATGTGCGATGGATCAATTAATGACTCTTCCACCTTCTGCCTTCCACACTTCCTCTTTCTACCTTCCACACTTCAAAACTAGGAAAATGGAAACATCATGTGCGAAGGAACGTTTGATGACCTTTCCGCCTTTCGCACTTCTACTTTCTTCCTTCCATACTTCGTAACTCAGAGATCAAAAAACTCAATGTGTGAAGGAATTGTTCGACGACCTTTCCTCCTTTTGCCTTCCGCACTTTCGCTTTTCGCCTTTGGTACTTCAAAACTTGGAAGTCGTAAAACTCACTTTCTGCTTTATCTTTTCTCCTGATTTCCACCTTTCACATCTCCCCTTCCACAGGTGGATCCTGGATGTTGGAAATCCCACATTATTCTTTGCTAAAACTTCTTTCTCCCACCTCTTGCATTCTTTCTTCTTCCTACATTGCAGAACTCGGAAATTGGGAGAACGAATTTTGACCTTAACCTTTTTTTGCACTTCTGAATTACGCTTTCTAACCTCGGACTTTGGAAATCGAAAAACACACTTATGTTTGCATTTAAAATTCTTTCTCCCACCTCCCGCATTTCACCTTTCGCTTCGAATCCTGGGGTGCGTAAAACGCCATAATCTTCCTGTCCAACTTTCCCTTTTCCAGTTTCCACCTTATGTAGGAGGATTCCAAGGGGCGGAAGCACTAAGTTTTATGCATTCTAAATCTGTAACAGGCTTCCAACCTCCATGGACTTAGGAAAAAATGCATAAATCATACAAGGTATGTACATAAGTAAAATGTAGGAAAACATAACAGAAGTAAACCTCTACTTAATCATCAACAAGCATTCAACATGAATATAGAATTTCATAGACAAATACATGGTAGAAACAAGCATAACATAGATACTTATCTTGATAATTAAGCTGTCTCACAATTAGCTAGGTGATTGCAATGTTCCACCCAACCATAGGCCAGTGTGTTCATTAATCTCTCGACACACTACCACCCCTGAGTTGGGCATGATTTCCACAAGGAACAAGGGAAAAAACAAGCTTGTACATAGCCAGCTCAGATCACACACAGTCAAGCCAACCTTTAGTTGGGTTTCTCAGACTGTCCATCCAAGCCCACACCAAGTTGGGTTTACCAGGCTGCAGGATTACAACCTAAACAATGCTAGGTTTATCAGCCTTACTTAGCCAAGGCAAAGTACAGTTAGGTTTATCAGACTGTTCACAATCAAGACAACTTCCAAAATAGGGATCAACCAAGCCACATATGGGTTTATCAGGAACTCATCCAAGCCATCATTTAGAGTGGGTTTATCAGACTATCCAACTAAGGATTACACATGGCCAAAACACAACAAGACACAACCAAGCCAAGAGATTGGTTTATAAGGATGAAAGATTACAATCCAAACAATGTTGGGTTTATCAGGCTTACTCAACCAAGCTAGCATACATTTGGGTTTACCAGATTGTCCATAGTCAAGCCAACTTCCAAAATAATGATCAACCAAGGCACATATGGGTTTATCATGCACTCATCCAAGCCATCATTCACAATGGGTTTATCAGGCTTACATTCACTCAACAAAACAAGGAGACAACCCCCAATCTCTGCGTGACTGAGGACGATAACCAATAGGTGAACAAACCCCAAAATAGAACATGTTTTTACAAGCAGGGTGAATGCACAACGCACATGAACAAAATGGAATAGTCATAATGAACAACCATGACTCTTCCCCCACCACAAAACCATCTGTGCATCTAGGAGAAAGGACGAATTGGGCTCGCAACACATGGTTACTTGTTGCAGAAGAAAGAACGTGACCTCCCAGTTTGTAGACCTGGAGGCTTGCTCAGAAAATTAATCAGACTGCCATTCCTTTCTCTGCCTAAGGAATTAAGTGCCTCAACCAACTTCTGGAATAAATTGATGATTAAGGATAGAGGAAAAAAAGGTAGCTGAGGGTACATGGGTTTCCCTGTTGACACCTGGTCACACCTGAGCGATTGAAACCTGGTCATAATAACTTCTCCAAGTCCTTGACTGCATGCATTAATACACACCACAAAATATTTCTTTGGGTCTTTAGTTTTCAGAATGGGTGCACTTCTGATAAGACCCTTCAACTGCTGCAAGATTTCCTCACATATAGGTGTCCATTCAAACTTGATCCCCTTCCTTTGCAAGGAAGTAATAGGATGTGAAAACTTGGAGAATCCTTCAATGAACTTCTTGTAGTATCCTCTTACATATGTCACATTTCTTGGAGTAGGCCAATTCATAATGGCCTCAATCTTCTCAGGGTCTATAGATATACCCTCACTTGAGATAATGTGACCCAAATAATGAATCCCATCTTTATAGAAGTCACATTTTCTCAACTTTGCATACATCTTATGCTCCCCGAGGAATTGCAATGTCGATCTCAGATGTTCTTCATGCTCTTCCTCATTCTTATAATAAATGAGAATTTCATCAAGGAAGACAAGAACAAAGTTGTCTATATACCTATTGAAAACACTATTCATAAGGCACATAAATGTAGATGGTGCATTTGTGAGACCAAATCGTACCACTACAAACTCATAATGTCCATACCTTGTTCTAAAGGTTGTCTTATGAATGTCTTCATCCTTGATTCTTTCCTGATGGTAACCATACCTTAAGTCAATCTTAGAAAATACCTTTGTTCCTCTCATTTGATCAAAGAGGTCATCAATCCTAGGCAAAGGGTATTTATTCTTCACAGTGACCTTGTTCAGCTGTCTGTAATCAATACACAACCTGAGTGTACCATCTTTCTTCTTTACAAATAGCACAGGTGCTCTCCAAGGGGACACACTTGGTATAATATAATTCTTCTCCAACAACTCTTGCAGCTCCATCTTCATCTCAAGCATATCTGGTGTACTCATCCAGTAGGGTGTCTTGGACACCGGGTGCTTCTCCTAGCACCATTTCAAGTGAAGTCAATGTCCCTCTTTGGAGGAATCCCTGGAATCTCATCAGGAAAAAAATCCCTGAATTCTTGCAACACATGAAAATATTCCAACCTAGAAGTTTCTGTAACACCCCATTTTTTACCCCATTTGCATTAAAGATACATGATACATATATTGTAAATAATCATGGTGTGGAGCTAAAGGCAAATGACCCACCATCAGTTGGCTATGTTATGTTTCGGATAGAAATTGTCACCGATGGTATATCAGGACATGCGGCATACATATTAAGTTGTGGCATCATGTAACTATGCATCTTTAATTAAATAACCCAACCAGCTATGTTCACTGCAACGAAATTAAGAAGGGGCATGATTCCTAAGGATAAGGAGGGGGGGGAATGCTGAATCTTGAGCCATGGGGGAAAGGCCATGTGTCACCACTCTTTTTCTCACCTTAGGCTTGTCTCCTCCAACCACCACCTTAGTTATTCGGTTGCTAGTTGGGGCAGTTATTGGCTGGCAGGAAAACCACTACTACACCACTCCTGCTCTCTCTCAATGACGTGCCTTTTGGGTTGCGGATGGTCTGTCCACTATCCTGATCGTGAGTCTGTTCATTTTTCCCTCACGCTGAGCGGAGTTAAAGGGGGCCCACAATTCATTGATTGGGGTTCATTCTCCTCTGCCTCATGGATTGATGGCTTGTGGGTTTGTTCTTCCTTCTCTCATGGAGTTGTTAGTCCGCGGTTGTGTTCATCCTCATGTTCATGCAGAGATTCTGTGTCTTTTCCACCATTGTCAGACCGCGTATTGCTCTATTATTCCATCGTTGAATCGTGGCTATGATTTCATCTACAGTTCTGTGGGTTCATGGTTGTTCATGGGTTGTTTCCTGCCACGATGGCTTGGCTATGTCTTTCCCTTGTATTTTTGTTGCTATAGATTGCTGAGGAATCATTTTGGCCACAATAGGGCCAAGAACGATTCAGGGAGTTGTTTTCCCCTGTTAAATCTTGAATAGTTGTTTTGCTACATGCATGCAGTGGTTTTGTCCTCAGATTCCATTGGAGTGGTGAATGAGGGCCTGATGTGCTTGATAAACCTGGTGGTTTGGGAACCAGATAGATAGAGCTAGTGGCTGGATTTCTTCTCCACAACCCCTGAATAGCACCGGAAGGGAGATCAGGGTCTGAGGGACTGCGTTACAGAGAAAGGACTGATTTTCTTGTGTTGGGTGTGTGTGGGTGTCCTAGAAGCCAGGCTAGATCTGCTGTAGGTGTCCTTGGATCTTCAATGAGTTCATCGGCTTAGCATTTATCCTTTCCTAGCTCTTGGATGGCCTGATAAACCCAACTTTGTTGGCTTCGCTGATCTGTTGTTCACTTGATAAACCCAACTGTGTTGGCTTGGCTAAACTATGTTTGTGGTGTTGATATCCTTGTCTATGTGTAAGCCTATTAGTTCCTTATTCCTTGGGGAATCATGCCCGGCTTGGGGGTGGTAGTGTTGCTAAGAGACTAAGGAGCACGCGGACCTATGGTTGGGTGGAACGTTGCAGTGACATAGCTGGTTGCAGGACAAGTTCTTATTAAGATAAGTATTCTTTCCTGACTTGTGTCTGCAATCGTATTTACCATTGATGAATGATAATGTACATAATGAAGGATGAATTGTATATGAATGCATAATGCTTTGATTTCGCTATGTATATGAATGATTAATGCATCGTAGTATGTTTTATGTTTTAAGTATCTTGCTTTAGCATTATATGTATGTATGTTCATGTTCATGGGGATAGATTCTTGGATGATTTGATGTATCGTAGCGTCCTCTTCGCCGGTCGGAGGGTCGGGGACGTTACAGTGTGGTATCAGAGCCAAATTTGCAACATGGGTCTGAATGGGCCATGAAAGATCAGATAGCAGAGGTAGGTTGCCTTCTACCCAGCAGAGATCAGAAAATTGTGACAGGAAAATTCACAAAAAAATTTCTAAGTGCCAAATTTGTTGGCTCATCAGAGAACTTAGTGTGAAGTTCCTCCGACACGGTGGAAGTGTTAGTTTGAAGCCCACCCAATGGCAGAAGGTTTTGTGAAATTTTTCTTAAGTGTTAAAATCATCGGCACATCGGAGAACTCAGTGAGAATTTCTTCTGACACAGCGGAAGAATTAGTCTGAAGACCACCCGACCTCGACCATCGACGATCAGCGCCACTTAGTTGAAGAAATCGGTGATGCTTAGATGATTACGTTGCTGATGCGAAAAAATTTGACGACTACAATAGAAGAGATTGGCTGATTGTGCACCGCCATTGTGGATGGCTAGGCAACTATGCTTCGGACAGGTAGAGCCTCCGACAGTTGATGCTGTAGAAGATAGTTGATCTGATGGCCGATGCAGCAGAAGACAAAGGAGGAAAGTTCCAAAATTTTTCTAAGGCATGAGATCATCGACCATCGGAAAATGTTAGAGGATGGGATCCCTGACATGGAAGGAAAAAAAAATTGAAATTTTGTTCAAGTGTGGAAAACCATCAGCGATCGGCGAAAGATAGATGATCGGAGAGCCAGTCGACGGAAATTAGTTGTTCGAGCATCCGCCGTTGTGGCTGGTTAGTGAACTATTCTGCTGATGCATTAGTATTTCCACTCACCGATGACGAGGTGTTTAGTGAAAAGTGGCTTCGAGTTTCGACAACATAATTATGGTGGTGTTTAGTGCTCGGGAGCGCCGACATTGCAGAAGTATTGGGGTTTAATTCGTCGATACGACAGCGACAAACAACTGATTTGATCGACGACAATTAGAGGTGAGGGTGTCGATGATGAAGGGTTCTAGCAGAAAATAGATGAAGGAAGATCCGTAGTTTCGGCAGAGATCTTCCGAAGATTGCCGAAACATCGGCGAAAAATAGACGAAGCAGGTGTTGATGCGTCGGCAGAAAAGAAGACTAAAGAGAAAATTTTTGAAAATTTCTCTAAGTATGGGAATCGTCGACGAAATTTAGATGATGGAACCACCGATGTGGTGGTGGACACTGGAAGAAATCAGTTGTTCAGATCGCCGATGCCGTCGACAGAAATTAGTTGTTGGGTTCACCGACACCGCGAAAGAATTTAGCTATTGTCAGCTCGTCGTTGTGGCTGCCGTGTGGACTAGAGCCCCGATGATTGGGAGTTCAAACCATCGATGCTTTGATTGCCAACACGTAGCGCTTAGTGGTTCCGACCACCGATAGCTGTTATGGACTGCGAGAAAAAGAAGAAAGTTTATAAATTTTTCTAAGTGTTGAATTCATTGGCGATCGGTGGAAGTTAGTTTTATTGATCGCCGATGACATCGGAAGAAGTTAGTGGTTTGTGTGCCCACCGTTGCGGAAGTCTAGAGGACTAAGCCTTTGAAGAATAAGGGTTTCGACTGCCGATGCCAATTAAGTTGTGCTTCAGATCATCGATCAAAAATATTTAGTGGATCGGATCGCCGATCGAAAAAGGTTCAATGAAGGTGAACTGCAGTTGTGGCTGCCTAGTCAACTATCCATCCGATGTCGCAATGAACAACTGCTTCGACCGTCAATGAGTGTGCCGCAGAGACCATAGTGACTCTACTGCCCACCATTGTGGCCACATAAAGAACTAATCACCCGAAGAGAAGTGCATCTGAGCGCCGAGGCCGCAAGAGACTAGTTGCCCCGGCCGTCGACAAAGTCGTGAGCTGAGGAAGACATAGAAATATTGTGGGCCACCGTTGCGGAATCCAAAAGGACTAACCGCCCGACGCCCAGTACGCCCAACTGTTGATGCAACGGATTAGCTGGTTTCCCCACTGATAAAGCTCGGAATAGTAGACCACTGCAGGCCTGATATGGCGGAAGGAAATAGACGAGCAACCCGCTGATACAACGGAGAAAATTAGAGGTTTCAGCTGCCGAAACATCAGGAAATTATTAAGGATCAGGCCGCTGATCAGAAGGAATCAAAGGATTTTAAATCCACTGTTGCGGCAGTCCAAAGCACTATCCACCCGATGGATAGTAGGTTTGATAGCCGATAGATGTTTGCGGAAACTGCAGTGAGATCACTTTCCATCGTTGTGGCTACCTAAGGGACTGCACACCCGATGAATAACGCGTCTGACCACCGATACCGCAGAAAACCTTAGCTGATGAAACCACTGATGGATAGACCTTGGCATTGCCATTACAGTTTCGGAGGATTAGATCACTACGTACTGACAAGCTAGAAATAAATAAGCAAATAGACTGTCGATGAGCTAGATGTTTTGACCACCAAAGTGTCGAAAAGATAGTTGGGAGGAGGTATGATTGGGCCAAAGGAGATTTGGGTTTTTCGAGGGAACTTTTCAGCGATTTTTTGAGCAGTTTTCAACTATCTTTCAGTAGGCTTTCAGTATATTATCAGTGGTCACAGGGCTGAAAAGGAAGAAGGAACAATTTTGTGTTTTAAGCAAAATTGTTGTTTTATGAATTTCCAAAAGAGGAAGGTAAGTAGTTTTGATTTATATCAATGATATGCATCTAACAGTTTGCTACTAACATGTTTGCAGAATCATAGTCACCTTCAAGAGCAGTATTTCAGAAATTGCAATGTGGTAAAGCTAGAGGTGATTCAATCATGAGAACCCATGATGGATATGATGCTCAGGATTCTTATGAGTGTGCAAGAGATGCCATGGGAGAAAATGTTCATAATGGAAATGATGACATAGAGTCTAATGGAAGGATATTCCAAGAGACACTATCTAAGGTTGTAGCCACCATGAGGAGCTTGATTAAAGCCTAGGAAGAGCAGCATCAGTTGAATACTGCCATGTTGCAGAGTTTGACAGACTTGTAGAGAAAGATAGATTCTGGACGAGGTATATCAAGACCCGAAGGCAGTAAGAGCAGCACTAGGAGAAGTAGAAGGACTTCTAGTGGATCATCTAGTTTTGAAGAATCCAGTGGGGATACAAGCTCATCTTCTCATAAAAGGAGAAGGAGAAGACACCATAGGGATCGCTCTTGGGATGAATTTAAGAAAGCTAAACCTCCTATGTTTGATGGTGAGATAAAGACGAGACAAGAGGCTGAAGCTTGGCTTCTTGGGATAAAGAAGTACTTTCAAGTGTAGGACTATTCAGGAAACATGAAGGAAAGAGTTTCCATATTCAATCTAAATGGAAGGGCATCCATCTGGTGGGAACACTTCAAGAAAGTAAAGAGGATCAGTGAAAGGAGACTGAAGTGGAAATAGTTCAAGAAGTATTTCAGGCAGAAATTCCTCTCCGACAGGTATTTTGATGACAAGATTAAGGAGTTCCATGAGCTGAGATTGGGACAGTAGACCATGGATGAATATGCAAATAAGTTTTTGTAATTGTTGAGGTATGTCTAGTACATTAGAGATGAAAAAGTGAAGGTCCAGCGGTTTCTGAGTGGATTGCCTCAATCTTACAAAGATAGAATTGAGTTTTATGAACTGAAAACTCTTGAAGAAGCAATAAGGAAGGCTAAGTATTGCTATGAGCAAAGAAAAGGTAATCCTGATTACCATAAGGCATGGAAGGACAAGAAGAATGAGAAGTTTGACCAAAGAAGGAAAGGTTTCAAACCTTCTAGATTTAGGAATCAACAGAAGCAGCCATCCCAAGCTGCAAGTAATCCAATTGGAGTGACAGGTGAAAAGCCTAAAGAGCCACATTAGAATAAAGGTCCACTAAAATGTTGGAAATGTGAAGGACCCCACTTGCGTAGATATTGTCCACTCGAGAATGAAAGTGCAAGGATAGCTTATAACATTCAGGAAGCAAAAATAGTGGGTTAGGTAGCAAGAGCAGTCCCTAGAATTTATGCAGCACTGGAGGACTGCCAAGAAGATCACCAGTCAACTGTGGTTGAAGTTGCAGGTAATATTGTTGAACAATCTGTTTCTATTTTGATTGACCCTAGTTCTACTCACAGTTACATTACTCCTAGAGTAGTGGAGATTTGTGCTTTTAAGAAGGTCAAGCATAGAAAATCTTGGCTAGTTCAGCTATCCACTGGGACTAAGAGAAAGGTCAGTGAAGTGGTAGAGAAATTTCCATTGGTTATGAATGGATTGATCAATTGTGTGTTTTGAATGTTCTACCGCTTGGTTCCTAGGATGTTCTCATTGGAATGGATTGGTTAGAGGATCACAGAGTAAATCTTGACTATTACAATAAGACTTTTGAATGCACAGATGAAGAAAGAAACCCAGTAGTTGTGAAGGATATTTCGAAGGTAATTTCAGTAAGACAGGTTTTAGCAATGCAGTTGAAGAAGTTCTGTAGGAAAGGTTGCCAGTTGTATGCAGCTCATATTCTGGAACCAATAGGAGATGAAACTCCTAGGTTGGAGAACTATCAGGTGTTACAAGAATTCAAGGATGTGTTTCTTGATGAGATTCCAGGGCTTCCTCCAAAGAGGGACATTGACTTCACCATTGAACTTGTTCCAGGAGTGGCACCAGTGTCCAAGACACCCTACAGGATGAGTACACTGGAGATGCTAGAGTTGAAGATACAACTACAAGAGTTGTTGGAAAAGAAGTACATATGACCAAGTGTGTCTCCTTGGGGAGCACCGGTTCTGTTTGTAAAGAATAAAGATGGTACACTCAGGTTATGTATTGATTATAAATAATTGAAGAAGGTTACTGTGAAGAATAAATATCCTTTGCCTAGGATTGATGACCTCTTTGACCAAATGAGAGGAGCAAGGGTATTTTCCAAGATTGACTTGAGGTCTGGTTACCATCAAGTGAGAATCAAGGATGAAGACATTCATAAGACAACCTTCAGGACAAGGTATGTGCATTATGAATCTGTAGTGGTACCATTTGGTCTCACCAATGCACCAGCTACATTTATGTGCCTTATGAATAGTGTCTTCAGTAAGTATTTGGATAAGTTTGTTCTTGTTTTCCTTGATGACATTCTTGTTTATTCTAAGAATGAGGAAGAACATGAAGAGAATTTGAGGTTGACATTGCAATTACTCAGGGAACATCAGCTGTATGCAAAACTGAGAAAGTGTGACTTCTATAGAGATAGAATTCAGTATTTGGGTCACATTATCTCAGAAGAGGGTATATCAGTAGACCCTGAGAAGATTGAAGCCATTATGAATTGGCCTACTCCAAGAAATGTGAAAGATGTAAGATCTTTTATGGGACTTGCAGGATACTACAGGAGATTCATTGAAGGATTTTCCAAGGTTCCACATGCCATCACTTCTTTGCAAAAGAAGGGGATGAAGTTCGAATGGACTTCGAAGTGTGAAGAAAGCTTCCAGTGGTTGAAGAATCTTCTCACCAATGCACCAGTATTGAAAGTTGCAGATCTAGGGAAAGATTTTATGGTATGTACCGATGCATGTGGACAAGGGCTGGGAGGAGTCCTTATGCAAGATAACCTCATGATATGTTATGAGTCAAGAAAGCTGAAGGAGCATGAGAAGAACTATGCCACTCATGATCTTGAGCTTGCAGTCATAGTACATGCTCTCAAGATGTGGAGACATTACTTGATGGGTAGAATATTTGAACTAAGGACAGACCATTGTGGTCTGAAGTATTTGTTTGATCAGCCTACTCTGAATACTAGGCAAGCGAGATGGCTAGAATTTTTATGTGAGTTTGATTTTGAAATCAAGCACATAAAAGGAAAGGAGAATAAGGTAGCTGATGCACTCAGTAGGAAGGTATAGGAAATGCATGTGGCATCTCTTAGTATTTTCCAATCAGATTTAAGGTGGTAGATTGTTAATCATGTTGCTGGAGATGAATTGTATGAGCAGGTAAAAGACAAATTGCAGTAGCAAGGTCTTGAGAAGAGGTATGAGGGGTATAAATTGGAAGAATATGGAATTCTTACTTATAAAGGCAGAATTTATATTCCCAATGTAGCAGATTTGAGGAGAGTTGTTATGGATGAAATCCATCAAACTCCGTATTCTGATCACCCAGGGTACCAGAAGACAATTGCTATAGCTAGGAAGCAGTTCTTTTGGCCAGGAATGAAAAAGGACAAGGCTAAATACATTTCAAGGTGCATGGAATGTCAACAGGTAAAAGTTGAGCATCAACATCCAAGAGGTTTGTTGCAACCTTTGCCAGTTCCGGAATGGAAATGGGAAGTTATTTCCATGGATTTTATTACAGGATTGCCGATGACTTGGAGACAACATGATTCCATCATGGTTGTGGTAGACAAGTTGACAAAGGCAGCACATTTTATACCGGTGAAATCTATGCATAAGACTGATGACATTGCAAAGATCTTCATGAAGGAGATTTTCAAATTGCATGGATTACCGAAGGCAATAGTTTTTGACAGAGATGTCAAGTTCACTTCCAATTTTTGGAAGGGGTTGTTTGCATATTTGGGTACAAAGTTAAACTTCAGCATTGCCTACCATCCTCAGATAGATGGGCAGATAGAAAGAGTTAATCAGGTGCTTGAAAATATGCTTTTCATGTATGTGATGGACAAACCAACCAAGTGGGAAGATTACTTACACTTGGTAGAGTTTGCTTACAACAATGGACAATAGGCATCCTGGGGGATAAGTCCGTATGAAGCTTTGTATGGAAGAAGGTGTAGGACACCAGTGACTTGGGATAATACAGTGAAAAGGGTTGTTCTTGGACCAGAATTGCTCAAGGAAATGGAGCAAGAGGTTGTAAAGATTAGGCAGAATCTGAAAGCAGCACAGGACAGATAGAAAAGCTATGCAGATAAGCATAGGATGAACAGGGATTTCAGTGTTGGGGATCGTGTCTACCTCAGAGTGAGGGAAAAGAAAATTTCCTTGAAGCTTGGGAGTTGTGCCAAGCTATCGCCAAGATATTGTGGGCCGTTTGAAGTGCTTGAAGGAATAGGGCCTGTTGCATATAGACTTGCATTTCCTGCTAGTACTAGAGCCCATAATTTTTTTTATGTTTCCTTGATTAAGAAATATGTACATGATCCTAACCATGTGATAAATTGGGATGTGATTCAGGAGGAACCCGAGGGAGAGTTCCGAATCGAGCCAATGCGTATCCTCAATAGGAAGGTCACAATGCTCCGGAACCGAGCCATAGGGAAGGTAAAGGTGTAATGGGAGCACTACGGACCTGAAAAGGTACATGGGAGTTAGAGGATTCCATGCGATTGGCACATCCAGTTTTGTTCAATCCTGCGGAACACTGAGGTGGTACCAGTGTAGCATTTTGTTCAAATTTTGTAAGGCACTGAGGACAGTGCTATTGAAGGGGGGGGGGGGAATGTAACACCCCAGTTTTGACCTCGTTTGCATTAAATATACATGATACATATATTGTAAATAATCATGGTGTGGAGCTAAAGGCAAAGGCCCCACCATCGGTTGGCTATGTTATGTTTCGGATAGAAATTGTCACCGATGGTATATTGAGACATGCGTCATACATATTAAGTTGTGGCATCATGTAACTATGCATCTTTAATTAAATAACCCAACCAGCTATGTTCACTGCAACCAAATTGAGAAGGGGCATGATTCCTAAGGATAAGGAGGGGGGGGATGTTGAATCTTGAGCCATGGGGGAAAGGCCATGTGTCATCACACTTTTGCTCACCTTCCCTTGTCTCCTCCAACCACCACCTTAGTTATTCAGTTGTTAGTTGGGGAAGTTTTTGGCTGGAAGGAAAACCACTACTATGCCACTCCTGCTCTCTCTCCACGACGTGCCTTTTGGGTTGCAGATGGTCTGTCCACTATCCTGATCATGAGTCTATTCATTTTTCCCTCACACTAAGTAGAGTTAAAAGGGGGCCGCAATTCATTAATTGGGGTTTGTTCTCCTTTGCCTCACAGATTGCTGGCTTGCAGGTTTGTTCTTCCTTCTCTCACGGAGTTGTTAGTTCGTGGTTGTGTTCATCCTCATGTTCACGTAGAGAGTCTGTGTATTTTCCACCGTTGTCAGACCGTGTAATGCTCTGTTATTCCATCGTTGAATCATGGCTATGATTTCATCTACAGCTATGTGGGTTCATGGTTGTTCATGGGTTATTGCCTACCACGATGGCTTGGCTGTGTCTTTCTCTTGTATTTTGGTTGATGTATATTGCTAAGGAATCGTTCTGGCTACAATAGGGCCAAGAACAATTCAGGGAGTTGTTTTCCCATGTTAAAGCTTGAATAACTGTTTTGCTGCATGCATGCAGTGGTTTTGTCCTCGGACTGCATTGGAGTGGTGAATGAGGGCCTAATGTGCTTGATAAACCTAGTGGTTTGGGAACCACACAGACAGAGCTAGTGGCTGGCTTGCTTCTCCACAACCCCTAAATAGCACTGGAAGGGAGATCAGGGTCTCAGGGACTGCGTTGCAGAGAAAGGACTGATTTCCTTGTGTTGGGTGTGTGTGGGTGTCCTAAAAGCCAAGATGGATCTGGTGTAGGTGTCCTTGGCTCTTCAATGAGTTCACCGGCTTAGCATTTAGCCTTTCCCAGCTCCCAGATGGCCTGATAAACCTAACTTTGTTGGCTTGGCTGATCTGTTGTTCGCCTGATAAAACCAACTATGTTGGCTTGGCTAAACTGTGTACCCTTGTGGTGTTGATATCCTTGGCTATGTGTAAGCCTGTTAGTTCCTTATTCCTTGGGGAATCATGCCTGGATCGGGGGTGGCAGCGTTGTTGAGAGACTAAGGAGCACGAGGGCCTATGGTTGGGTGGAACGTTGCAATGACGTAGCTGGTTGCGGGACAAGTTCTTATTAAGATAAGTATTCTTGCCTGACTTGTGTCTGCAATCATATTTACCATTGATGAATGATAATGTACATAATGAATGTTGGATTGTATATGAATGCATGTTGATTTGCTTCCACTATGTATATGAATGATTAATGCATCGTAGTATGTTTTATGTTTTAAGTATCTTGCTTCAGCATTATATGTATGTATGTTCATGTTCATGGGGCTAGATGCTCAGATGATTTGATGTATCATAGCATCCTCTTCGCCGGTCAGAGGGTCGGGGACGTTACAGTTTCATTCTCTGCTGCCTCCACAACATGGGCTGCATACACTCTGCAACCCTTCCTACAAAACTTCTTCATATGCATGGCTAAAATCTGCCTAAAAAAAATCACCTTTGGAATGCCTTTCACAACTCTTAAGTTGCCTTCTTCATCTATGCACTTGAAAGTCTTGCTATAACAGTCAATATTTACTCTGTGTGCTTCCAACCAATCCATCCCATGAGAACATCATAGGAACCAAGTGGTAGAACATTAATATCTGCATAACTGACCAATCCATCCATAACCAATGGAAATTTCTCTACCACTTCACTAACCTTCCTCTTAGTTTTAGTGGCAAGTTGAACTAAACATGACTTGCTATGATTTAAATTCTTAAAAGAACAAATCTCAACAACTCTAGGAGTAATATAACTGTAGTAGATCCAGGGTCAATTAAAATAGAAACAGATTGCTCAACTATCTTACCTGCAACTTCAAAAACACTTGATTGATGGTCTACTTGGTGGTCCTCTAGATATGTATAAATCCTGGGGACAATCCTTGCAACTCGACCCACTGTTTCAGCTTCTTGAATTTTGTAAGTTGGCCTTACATTCCCATTCTCAAGTGGACAGTATTGGTGCAGATGGGGTCCTCCACATTCCCAACATTGGATAGGTTCCCTAATTAGTTGTGGATCTCTTGGATTTTCTCCCATCACTCTAGCTCCCTTACTCACATCTTGTGATGGCTTATTATAGGTATTCCTGAAGTTAGAAGGTCTGAAACCTTTCTTCCTTTGGTTAGAATTCTCATTTCTCTTGTCCTTCTAGACCTTTTGGTAATCGATTTTTCCCTTGCTTTTCTCATAGCAATACTTAGCTTTCCTGATGGCCTCTTTTATAGTTCTAGGCTCATCAAACTCGATCTTGTCTCTGTATTCTTGAGGTATCCCACTCAAAAAATGCTAGATTTTCACTTTGTCATCCCTAATATACCTGACATACCTTAACAGTTCCAATAAATTATTCGCATACTCTTCCATGGTATGCTTCCCCAATCTTAGCTCATGGAATTTCTTGATCTTATCATCATAGTATCTTTCAGATAGGTACTTTTTCTTGAAGTGTTTCTTTAATTGTTCCCAAGTGATATTCCTTTTGGTGATCTTATTTACCTTCCTGTGGTGTTCCCACCGAATGGATGCTCTTCCATTCAGGTGGAAGATGGAAATCCTAGTTTTCATATCTCCTGAATAGTCTTGGACTTGAAAATATTTCCTCATCCCAAGGAGCCAAGATTCAGATTCCTAACCAGTATTTATCGCACCATTAAAGGTAGGTGGCCTTGCCATTTTAAACTCATCATGTGAGCTATTTCTATAATGCTTCCTTCTCTTTTCTCCATGAGATGAAGATCTTGATCCCCCAGTGGATCGTTCAAAGTCAAAAGACCCACTAGAAGACCTCTCCCTTCTTCTGGAACTGCTTTTGTTTCCTTCTAGTTTCTCTGTAAGATGCCTCGAGCTCATCCGCCTTTGGATGCTTGTTAAGTTTTGCAATATGGTGGCATTCAGATGATGCTACTCTTCCTATGATTTAATCAATCTTCTCATGGTGGCTGCAATATCTGATGGCATATCTTGAAAAATCCTTCCATTAGATTCTGTGTTATCATTTCCAACTTGGGTGTTTTCCCCCATAGCATCTTCCTCATGCTCAAAGGGATTTTGTGCATCATACTTGTCATAGGTTCTCATGGCTGAGCCAAAAACCCACTATTTCAATCTGCACTATGACTCTGCAAAATGTTTTAACACATCATTTGTTAGCTTCATAATCAAATCATAAGTAAAAACCATTTACCAACAACTTTGTTAACTATTCAACTTGGCCCATTAAGGCCCAATGTTGTAACCATAAGATTTGATACCACAATGTAACATCCCCATACCCAATAATGCAGATAATTTAAATTTTTTTACTTCAAGAACCCTTGTTCTCCTTTGAAACACATGGCATGGATGTTAACACACACTTCAACCTTCATTCTCAAGCTTAGAAACCACTGTAATAGTTGCTCCTCCATTGATAGATCCCTTCTGTGAGTAGAATGATAATTTCTGCACTTGACTTATCCCTTCCGCACTTTTCCTTTCACCTTTTTGACCTTGGAACTTGGAAATCACAAACATAAAGTGTGACGGAAAAAATTAAACACTCTTTCTCATTCTGCCTTCCACACTTCCACTTTCTGCCTTTGCACTTCAAAAATCAGAAATTAGAAACTCAATGTGTGACGGTGTTGGCAAAGGGTTGGGGTAAGTTGCGCAGCATCGCGCATGTTGCGCAAGCCTAGAGGACACCATGCAAGATGAAGATAGTGTGATAGGAGGAAGATAGAATACTTTTGATTACTTTGTGTCACTTTTTGTACTTGTTGACCATTTTTTGTGGATATTGGTCATTAGTCAGTTAAATAAGTTAGGAGTTAGTTAGAAGTGGACCATGAAATTTGTAAAGGTGCGAGCCTGTATATATAGTATAGGTATATGGAGAGAGATAGACGGAGATACATATAAAGAGAGGGAGAGAACAAGTTGTTATCTGTTTGATCTTTGGTTGCGCAGAAGTGATACGATAAGATGAATGTTGGCCTGAATCGTTGTTATCTTTTGTTTTCCTATATTTCCATTCCTGCAAAATTGATGATACATGCTAAGTGACTCTGAAATATGGATCTATGATGTGATGTTTATTATGAATGCTGTTATCTTTTAGATCTGTTTCACAATAGTAGTTCTGTTACAATTATGAATGAATGATGAGCGATTTTGTTAAAGAAGTCGATCTGTTCTAGTTGTTGAGCTGATAAACCGTCGATGCCCTAACCCTCTTCTATATTGCGGAAACCTGGTTCTGTCAACCCCCCCTTGAACATCTCAGGTGAGACCTCATCCACTCTGCGGGTGTTGCTGGATAGGATAAAACCTGTCTAGGCCGATACTTAGGGAGATCGCAACGATTCAAGTGTTGATAGAGTGGGACCCATGTCAACTGGGTTTTGTTGGTTAAGGGTTGAGCCAACAAATGGTTTTGTTGCCAGGACCCTGTTGTGACTGAGAGGAGTGGATGTGGCATCCAACGCGACCATAAGTCTAAGATTGGTTTGACCAAAAGTTGTGAGAGTTTGCTGAAGCAGAAAATCAGAACCTTGGATTGACAACAGACAAGTGGTTGGCGAATTACATACACGACGTTCCTCATGAGTATTTCTTTTGTGAATTTCCCATTATACTGTACGAGTGGTTGGCATAGTTTACATACAAGAAGACAAATTTACAAGGAGGAGAACCAACATCCTGAACCCCTGGATTGATATAGGAACCGCAAAACACTGACAACAGAGCGTCGCAAGCTGTTGAGGTCTGGCTGGATAGTATCCTAGAAGGATACATCACAGAATCCACAGTCGACACTACCAAGTCTTACAATGAAGCATAAAGGGAATTTTTCAAGGAGCCCAGAGGTAGGTTCTTATTATCTTTACTGTTGTCAATTAAAATGATTTTTTGTGAAAAGGGTATATTTAAGATGCACCTAGAGTAGTAGAACTCGAGTGTGCAGAGGTGGTGGCCGATATCGCGACTAAAGGGGGGAGACGAATGGGAAGGTAAGGGGTAGATGGGTGAAAGTTTCAACAATAATGTGAGGGAAGCTGAGGAAGAAAGTGGTTCTATAAGGGGAGGAGCAAGGTTTTGACAAGAGAAGAGGCAGAGGACATGGGAAGGTCCTACTGCGATCAAAACGCAAAACCTCGAAGGACAACCACACGGGACGAAGTGACCCTACAGAGGTGAAGAGGACAACCATACCCAGATTATGCCCAAGACAACAGTAAGATAAAACCCTATCCGCAACATTCCCACGCCTCCATGCACCACTTCAAAATCAGGTAGAAACACGAATTCTATGCTGGCTTTCTCTACATCATTCTAGTAGTAGATCAACGTCTATAGGAATAAGGACGAGGATGGTAGGAGACAACACTAAGTTACCTTTGTTCTATGGGAATAGGATGAATGATCCTAAGTAGCATTGGTTCCTCCATGAGACAGTATGGACTGTTAGATAGGCTAGGGATGACGATGTCAAGAAGGGCCAACTAGCGACTACTCTACGAGGTCATGCACTAGATTGGTACATGAAATTTATACAAGTTCCTATGGGGACCCCTGCAAAAAATTTGGATGAGGTTCAGAGGGGACTAATAAAAGAATTATGGAAGCCTAAATCAGAGGTGCAATACAACACTAAGTTGAAAGAGATCAAGCAGCTTCCGAATGAAACTATGTGGGACTTTGAACAAAGGTTCAAGACATTGATGGCAGGAGTCAGCTTCGATATGAGCAATGTTCAACATAAAGAGTGGTTTATCACAACCTTGGTACCTCATATCCAACAACGACTGATGGAAGAGAAGATCGCGACACAGAGCGAGGCTCTAGAGATTGCAATGAAGTTGGAAGCTTCATCGGTTGGAGAGAATGCAGTTGGAATGAATCAAATCCAGGCACAACTGTAAAATCTAATGCTTTAGTTACAAGATATCAAGAGGGAAAAAGAAGATTGTGATGAAATCTTTGGAGCACTCGGTGTCACGCAAACGGACACACCAAAGATAACTTCCCCAGTTTCCAAAATTATTTAGTTTCAGGAGTGTCGAACCCATTGAGTTGTGACAGTGTACCATGGTGTCACATATGTCAAGTTTATGGGCACCGACATGAAGAGTGTAGCTACATGGAGAAGATGGTGTCAAAACCAGCCAACCTATATTGTTCCTTTTGTAAATCAGTGGGACATGAAGACAAAGACTGTCGTGCATATGATCTGCTATAGGAGAGAACATATGACTCATAATTTGTGAAGGGAGAAGATCATCGCATTGTATAGCAACCACAAATGCAGCCTCAGATGGTAAAATATTGACTGCAGTATACACCAACACTACAGATTCAATTTATACCATCGCAGCCGCAGCCACTGTTCGCACCACAGACGCAATTTACGCCACAGCCGCAGTACAATTAAATGACGATGCCTCATTTGCAACCACAGTATGTTCAACAACATTCGAATCCCCTACCACAACATATGGTTAATCTATAGTATCAACAACAGGGAGGATTTCACAGAGGATTCCGAGGAAGAGGAGGAGGCTTCGGACGACGTCGCAGATTAGTCCAGTGTTATAATTGTGGGGTATTTGGGCACTCTTAGAGAGACTACCTACACTTTCAATGATAATGTATATATTGCACAATGATCAATCATACTGTTGAAAACTGCCCACAGTTAATTGCAAGATGGAAGGATGGGAACGTTCCTTAGTTGCAGAGCTTGAACCAGGTCCAGAATTAGAATCAGCTACAAAACCAGAACTAGTTGCAGAGCCAAAATCTATTTCCAATCTAGAATCAGACTGTGAACCAGCCTATGAACCCCCCATTGAACCAGAATCTGCCATCGACTCAGAATCCCTCAATGAACCAAAATCAAGGGCCGATAGTAGCGACGATCTCAGCGGAGCCCAAAACAATGGATGTTGACGTTGCCATTGTCACTTGTGCAAGAGCCACAATAGGTGAGGATGGGCCCCTCCCACAAATTTGACTGGCTGGACAGAAGAAGGCACCGTTCGATATCACAACTGAAAAGAAGACATTTGTTGAATCCTGGGATGCGATCGAAATAAATCTTGGTAAGTCACTTGTCTATGAAATGCGTCCCTCTTTTGATTCTACTCTATAGGTAGGACCATCATAGTAGCATGGTACCTTGCAACACTACTTTGAGATTTTCTTATCGCTAGCAAGAGACCCAAACACTTTGGCTGAAATTGAAATTAATTTGTTACGCCACAGTGAATTCTTTACATAAGAAAAATACAGGAAAGGAGATGTGTATGAATATTCAGATTGGAGACTATGTAGTTGACTCGATCATTTTGGATCTAGTTTCGGACATCAATATCCTAACAAATAAAACATGGGAAAAGATGGGGCAGCCGACATTGGGATGGTTCCCTGTGTAGTTGCTATTAGCTAATCAGATGAAGGTGCAACCAATTGGACGGGTATCTAACTTTGGTCGTAGATGTTGAAGGAATGAGGAATCATGCTGACTTCGATGTAATTGAATTAGTTAATGGTGAAGGATCCTACCCTTCACTGCTAGGGGTTGGATGGGCCAAGGATAACATGGCAGTCATTAAATTCAAAAATAGGATGATGACTTTTGAAAACCAAGATATTAGGGTCATCACACCTATAGATCCCGATGAAGGTAGGCGATACATTGAACCAATAAATGATGAAGTTTTTAGGGGGTGGGATCTTGCCTACAATATCTTTGAAGATTATATTCACCCCACTAGTGACAGAGAACTCGGTTGGCCCAGCACCAGTTCTACGTCTTCTGATTCTAAGGATGCACTAGAAAATTGGCAAAATCGCATGCATGAGGTGTCCTTTAGGAAGTGCAGTTTGATCACACAATCACTATGCCATGTCGCGACTATGATTGTAGAATTACCGGTTTATGAAGGGATTCCTAAAATTTCTGCGTTATTAATGAAATTTGAAGAAAAGGTCTCGAAACCAAAGCTATTGCTGGTACTGGAGGAAGAATTGAAGGATACTCCAGTACGCTGGTGTGAAACTCATAAAAATACAATTACTGGATGGGCCCAGTGTTGATGTTTGATGAAATTTTGCTTCGACAATACAGAGGCATACCACGCCAGGAGGTATGATGGACAGAATAAACCTAGCGGCCATTTGATGGAATGCCAAACATTGTGGGCATCATGACCAAATGATGAATGGGTCCATGCCTTTATTCACACCTTGGATGAAATTCCAAGATCATGGTATGTATCAGTGGAGCTAGGAAGGGACATAACCACTTGGGAGGAGCTGACGGTTTTCTTTGCGCAGACCTTTTGACTTGCAGACACTAACCCTGATGTTAACAATGCACTTCATATTATTCGGGACATGGTTATAAAAGTTGTACCCATCGCATACCATGTGGATCCACATGTGCATTTCCACATACAGTCAATAATGGAATGCTATAACATGTCTAGAGAACCTGAAGATGATGATGAGCTACGAGATATCAATATCTCGGAGACAGAAGGAAGTAGGGACGTTGCAGCACTAGATGTAACAACAGATCCCATGAGTCAGCCGTTGAAGATCATAAAGGTTAAAATTGGGACAAAAGAGAACCCAAAATGCACAAGTGTTGGGGACTATTAGGATTAGGATACCATGGAAAAAATCATAGATTTTCTACATGAATTTCAAGATCTCTTTCCAACCAAGTTCTCGAAAATGAAAATGATACTAGGTGATCTAGGAGAGATGAAGATTCCATTAAAATGAGACGTGAAACCAGTACGATATATGTCATATCGCCTGAATCCATGATACAAAGAAATATTCAAGGCCGAACTTGACTGGATGTTGGATGCTGGAGTCATTGATCAGCCGGTAGAAGAATTAGAATGGATCAATTCCATGGTGGTCCAAGACAAGAAAACAGGTGAATTTTGGATCTGTGTCGACTTAAGAAAACTGAATGATTCCTGTATGCATGACCCCTTTCCGACCCCATTCACTGATGAAGTGCTTGAAGCAGTAGGTGGTAAAGAAATGTACTCTTTCACGGACGGATTCTCTGGTTATCACCAGATTAGAATCACCAAGGAAGATCGACATAAAACCACATTTGTTACTGAGTGGGGATTCTTCCAATACACGGTGATGCCTTTTGGGTTGAAGAATGCGCCTGCAATATTTTCTCGAGTCATTGTTGTGGCATTTAAATATTTCATTCAGAAGTTCCTACAGGTGTATATGGATGATTGGACAGTGTATGGCCTAATCAAGGATCATTTGGAAAACCTTCGACTGATACTGGAAATGTGTCTACAACATAAGATCGCGCTAAACTCTAAGAAGTGCATTTTTTGTGCACCATTTGGGATACTGTTGGGTGACATCATGTGCAAGAAAGGATTAATGGTTGATCCTGCAAAGATAGCACTCATTTGAGCTTTCCACCACCAACCAATGTAAAGATGCTCAGGGAAATGCTGATATTATCACAAATTTATTAGAGGATATGCTGCAATCACTGCCCCGATGGAGAAACTAATGAAGAAGGATGTTGTCTTTACATGGAGTCTGAAATGTCAAAGTAGCTTCGACATGATAAAGACCAAGATAGATTTAGAACCAATACTTGTATTCCCAGATTGGAACAAATAGTTCCACATGCATGTTGATGCAACTTCTGTTGCGCTAGGACTAGTGCTTGCGCAACTAGGTGAAGGAGATCTGTATCACCCAATTGATTTTTCTAGTTGGAAGTTGTCATTTTCTGAGAGGAATTATATGACCACAGAGCACGAAGGTTTGGTGATGGTCTATACGCTGCAAAAATTCAGGTATTACCTTTTAGGTGGCCACTTCAATATGTTTACTGACCACTCTGCTTTGTAGTATTTGGTCAATAATCCTGTGTTGGGGGGGAAGATATGTTGTTGGTTACTTCTCTTTCAGGATTTTGATTTTGAAATTATTGTAAAGTCACGTTGCTCAAATGCTGACCCCAATCATTTAACTAGAATTGAAATAGGCGAAGAGCCTATTAATATTGAAGATGGACTGCCTGATGTGAAGTGATTTCAAGTTGACATGGCAGACGACCATTTTTCACCAATAATTCAATTTTTTGTGATAGGAGTCGCACCAGAAGAACTTTCCAAAAGTCAAAAGAAGCAGTTGGTGGTTAAAGCTTCTGATTATAAATTGATTTTTGGACACTTGTATAAGCTGGGACCAGATGAAATCTTGCGGTGATGTGTTTTACCACATGAACACGGGATGATCTTAGTAGAAGCACATGCACGAGTCACTGGGGGCACTATAGGGGTCGTGCAATAGCAAGGAAGGTGCTTCACGCAGGTCTTTGGTGGCCCACCATCCATAATGACGTGACAGATTATGCGTGAAGCTGTGATGTATGTCAACGCACTGGGAAACCATCACGGCGATATGAGATGTTGCTAATACCATAGGTGACTTTGCAATATTTTGACAAATGGGTTGTGGATGTTGTGGGTGCAATCAACCAACCTAGGAAAAGAACTGGTGCCCAGTACATAATCAAAGAAATAGACTACTTGACAAGATGGAGGAGGATGCCCCAGTTGTGGACTGCACTGCTACGACGGCAACAAGATTTCTATTTCATAACATCGTGATATAGTTTGGATGTCCAAGAGTATTGATGAGAGACCAAGGAAACCATTTTATCAATCGCACAGTTAGAGCATTGACGGAGGAGTTGCAGAAACAACACTAGAAAAGTACACCATATCATCCGTAGGAAAACAGAATTGTAGAAGCATTCAACAAAATTTTGGAGCATGCACTTACAAAGGTATGTAATTCTAACCGATATGACTGGGATTTGAAGATTCCAGTCATGTTATGGGTGTATCTCACCACATGAAAAAGGTTGATGGGGTAAACACCATTCAAATTGATATATGGGAAAGAGGCAGTCATGCCTATGGAGTACATCATCCCCAGTCTGCGCAATGCAGTGACAATCGGCATGGATGATGATGCAGCATTATAAGAGCGTGGAGCACCGTTGGTACAGCATGAAAAAGACCATTTTATTGTAGGGTTCCATCAGTGCATCGAGAAGGATCGACAAAAGGCATGCATGATCGCCATATAAAAAACAAACAGTTTCAACAAGGAGATTTGGTGTTGTTATATGAGAGAAAGTTCTTGAAGCATCCAGGTAAGTTACAGATGCATTGGTTAGGTCCATTTCTTGTTAATTCTATTACCTCTAGGGGTGCAGTTCAATTGCAGCAGTTAGACAGGGCAGTGCTTCCAAAGCTTGTGAATGGCAACCGCTTGAAGCGTTATCCAACGAGGGAAGAACCACACAATGCCTGAGGTACTGCAACAAAAAAAAAATAGGAAGGGAAATATATATATATATATATATATATATATATATATATATATGTAGGATAGACAGAAAGAGGAAGGGTGAATCAAAAGGAATGGGTCGCACAAGAATAGGAGTTATTAGCGCAGTTAGAAGGATCTACCGCAACAGCTGTAGGGTTGTGACATAGTCAAAATCAGCACTAGATAAAGAGTAGTTAATATAGTTAACTAGACAACACCGCACACTGCTTGAGCTGCTACACAAAGAAGGGGAAGGATAGATAGAAAGAGGACATGATTGTGCCAAGAGAGAGGGGCTGTGTCGAGAGAATAGTAGTTGCATGGAAGAGAGGGGATGCGTTGAGAAGAACAGTAGTTTCATGGAGGTGAGGGGATTCTGCTGAGAGAACAGTAGTTGCATGGAAGAGAGTGACTGGGCCTGAGAAAGTGGTTGTGCACAAGAAAATGGTTGCACCAGAGGAAGTGACTGTGCAAAAAGGAGAGGCTAAATAAGAGGAAGAATCAGTAGCACCCTTTAGATGATGAATCTTTCCAATCGGAAGACGGTGAACGAATGTCCCATCAGTACTCAATGACAACCATTAATACAGGTGAACGATGGCACTTTTTGATGTAACATCTAATGATAGCAGATTCAAGCAGAATGTTGGCAGAATCGACGACGTAATTGGTTCATTAATGCAGGATTTCATCCTAATAATGAACCCAATATGGCAATGATGACATCTGAAGTGAGGCTGGTGTTATAAACATATGGCCAGTCATTGAGAGGACACCATGGGGTGAAGTTACACTGTCTGAAGTTGTAGAGGTAGGAAGCTCTGCTGCATAAGATAGTGGAAACTGAAGCTAATGTGCAGCGTACCCTCGATACAAGGGAGATTTTGAGTGAGAATGCTTCATCAGTGGAAATTGAAGAAGAAGTTGCAATTATTCAGGATAGCCCGTCCTAGACAGAAGTGCCTGGAAAATTTGTCCCTGGCTATATTTCTCCCAGTCGGTCTAATGTGCAGACTAAGAAACTCAGGAGGAATCCGAAAGGGGCCAGAGTTCTTGCCCCACTTGACTAATTCTACAGGAACAAGGAATGAGATCGACTTTAGACAGCCCAATCTGAGCCTAAATGCAAGGAACAATAAGGTTGTGGAAGCTAGAATTGTTTCCAAGATGACACAAAGGCTCAGAATTTGCAGCTGCAGACAGTTTTCATGTAGCAGGGATCCACCAAGATAGTGACAGTGAGCCCGAAGAAGTCCAACGACCAGCATTTGTGGTCAGAGGCACAAAAATATTCTACAAGATATGAGATTGCAGTGGTGTGCTGAGTTCAGCAGAGATTGACCACAGAAGAGGCAGTTGCAGCAAATTGCATAGTTCAAAACATTCTTGACAAATGGCACACTGTTTCCTGGGAGCAGTTTCAACAATCCAATCTTGCTGAGTACACCCAGTCCATCTGGCATGGCTCAAGGATGAGCCACAATACTGTGTTGATGGCCTATTGGCAAGGGGTTAGGGTAAGTTGCGCAGGATCGAGGATGCTGCGCAAGCCTAGAAGACTCTGCGCAAGACGAAGATAGCGCGATAGGCAGAAGATAAAGTACTTTTGATTACTTTGTGCCACTTTTTGTACTTGTTGACCATTTTTTGTGGATATTGGTCATTAGTCAGTTAAATCAGTTAGGATTTAGTTAGAATTCGACCATGAATCTAAAGGAGTGAGCCTATATATAGATATAGGTATACAGAGAGAGATATACAAAGGGACATATAGAGAGAGGGAGAGAACAAGTTGTTATATGTTTTGATCTTTGGTTGTGTAGAAGTAATACGATAAGATAAATGTTGGCCTGAATCGTTGTTATCTTTTGTTTTCCTGTCTTTCCGTTCCTGCAAAATTGATGATACATGCTAAGTGACTCGAAAATATGGATCTATGATGAGATGTTTATTATGAATGTTGTTATCTTTTAGATTTGTTCCACAATAGTAGATATATTACAATTATGAATGAATGATGCACAATTATGAATGGTTCTATTAAAGAATTCCATCAGTTCTGGTTGTTGAGATGATAAACCGTCGATGCCCTAACCCTCTTCTATACTGTGGAAACTTGGTTCCATCAGCCCCCCCTCTAACATCTTGGGTGAGACCTCATCCACTCTGCGGGTGTTGTTGGATAGGGTAAAACCTATCTGGGTGGATGATCAGGGAGAACTCGGTGAGTCAAGTGTCGACAGAGTGCGACCCTTATCGACTAGGTTTTGTTGGTTGAGGGTTGATCCAACACACGGATCAATTAATGACTATTCCGCCTTCCACCTTCTACACTTCAAAACTCAGAAAATGGAAACACCATGTGCAAAGGACCGATCGACCAAATTTCCTCCTTCTACCTTCCACACTTCCTCTTTCCACCTTCCATACTTCAGAACTCAGAAATCAGAAAACTCAATGTGCGAAGGAATCGTTCTAGGACCTTTCCTCCTTCCACCTTTTTCACTTCACAACTTGAAAGTCAGAAAACTCACTTTCTACTTTATCTTTTCTCTTGATTTCCACCTTCCCCCTTCTTCCTTCCTCAGCCGGATCCCAGAAGTCAGAAATCCCACATTCTGCTTTGTTAAAACTTATTTCTCCCACCTCCAGCATTCTGTATTTCTCCTCCGTTGTGAAACTCAAAAATCGGGAGAATGACTTTCAGCCTTAACCTTTTTCTGCACTTTCGACTTCCACTTTTTGACCTCGGACTTCGGAAATTGGAAAACAAACTTCTATTTGGATTTAAACTTCTTTCTCCTACCTCCCACATTCTTCCTTCCGCTGCAGATCCCGGGGTGCGAAAAATGCCATAATATTCCTTTCCAACTTTCCCTTTTTCTGGTTTTTTCCTTCTACCTCTGCAGGCAGATTCCAAGGGGCAGAAGCACTAAGTTAGATGCATTCTGACTCTATTACAATATTCCAGCCTCCATCGACTTAGGCAAAAATGCATAAATCATACAAGGCATGTACATAAGTAAAATGCAAGCAAACATAATATAAGTAAACCTCTACTTAATCATCAACAAGCATTCAACATGAATATAGAATTTCATAGACAAATACATGGTAGAAACAAACATAACAAAGATACTTATCTTGATAATTAAGATGTCCCACAACTAGCTAGGTGACTGTAATGTTCCACCTAACCATAAGCCAGTGTGTTCATTAATATCTCAGCACATTGCCACCCTCAATATGGGTATGATTTCCACAAGGAACTAGGGAAACAATAGGCTTATACACATCCATATCAGAGGACACACACAGTCAATCCAACCTTAAATTGGGTTTCTTAGACTGTCCATCCAAGCCAACACCAAGTTGGGTTTATCAGGATGTAGGATTGGAATCCAAACAATGCTAGGTTTATCAGGATTACTTAGCCAAGCCAACATATATTTGGGTTTATCATACTTTTCAAAGTCAAGCCAAATTCCAAAATAAGGATCAACCAAGCCAAAGATGGGTTTATCAGGCACTCATCCAATCCATCATTCATAGTGGGTTTGTTAGACTGTCTAGCCAAGGGTTACACATGGCCAAAACACAACAAGACACAACCAAGCCAACATATGGGTTTATCGAACCATAGGATTACAAGCCAAACAATGCTAGGCTTATTAGGCTTACTCAGCCAAGCCAACATACAGTTGGGTTTATCAAACATTCCATAATCAATCCAACTTCCAAAATAAGGATCAACCAAGCCACATATGGGTTTATCAGGAACTCAGCCAAGCCATCCTTCAAAGTGAGTTTATCAAGCTTACATTCACTCAGCAAAACAAGGAGACCACCCCCAATCTCTACATGACTGAGGATGACAAACAACAGGTGAACAAACCCCAAAACAAAACATGGTTCTGCAAGTAGGGCAAACGCACAATGCACATGAACATAATGGAATAGTAACAATGAACAACCATGACGCTTCCCCCACAACAAAACGATCTACGCGTTTGGGAGAAAGGACATATTGGGAACGAACCACGTGGTTACTTGCTGCAGAAGCAAGAATGCGGCCTCCTAGGATGCCAACCTAGATGCTTGCTCAGACAAGAAATCATACTATCATGCCTTTCTCTGCCCAAGGAATTGACAACCTCAACCAAATTATGGAAGAAATTGATGATTGAGGATAGAGGACGAGAAGGTAGCTAAGGGTACATGGGTTTCCTTGTTGACACCTGGTCACACCCTATTGGATTAGGGGGTTTGAATAACTCCCCACCCTATCCCTTGTGGAACCATACCCCCATATCTTTAACGTTTGCAGTCCCGTAGCTAGATGTGGTATTTTATTAATTTGCATTGTTACATGATATGTCAAAATATATACATTGTGCTTGACTTAGCACTATCACCATAGGTATCAACCTTCATCACCTACACAAAACACTAGATCAATGACAGGGCCTTGGCCTTGAGCTCCATGTCATGATCTCAATGCAATATATATATCATGTACAATTCAATACCAAGGGGTCAAAACTGAGGTATTACAATTCTTAGTGGTGATTTTGTTCAAGGCTCTATAATCAATACAAATTCATTGGGTCCCATCCTTGTTCTATACCAACACAATTGGGCTCCCACAAGGTGAGGATCTCAGTTAAATGTGGAATTTTGGATGAGCTCTTGAATATGATGCTTTATTTCCTCATTACAAAAAATAGAGTGCTTATATACAAGGCTATTAGGTAAAGGATCACCATGTATCAAATTAATTGAATGTTTAAATTGGTATTGTACAGACACTGCTTTATGTCAGAAAAATATATCATTGTATTCTTGTACAATATTTCCCACCTTCTTTTTTAATTTAGAGACATCATGTGTTGAGGCTTTGGTGGTTGTGGTGAGATTCTATCCACCTTCTAAATGAATTGTGAAGAGGAAAAATTTCCTAGTATGAGAGATGACTTTCCAACATTTCTTTGTGAAGATCAAGGAAATTGTAGTATTTAGGAATCCTATATAGTAGGCCCTCCAAATTAACAATGAAACTACGAGGTTTGAACTCACTAACAACTTGCCATTTCCACATATAGGGTTATCCTAAAATAATATCACAAACTTCAAGTGCGAGAACTTGTGGCATTTTACTTTTTTAATTCATTCATTAATTTTTTTTACAATATGCATTCAATATAAACATAAATAGATAAACAATACAAAAAAATGGAATATTTTAAGTGGAAATCCAACTGGGAGAAAACCGCTTTGCAAATGTTTAATTTCATAAACACATTTGTTACAATATTTATAAGCAACCACCTTTGAGGAACACCAATCCCATTTGTAAGCACCCACTTACAATATTCATCAACTAACCTTCTAGGTACCCACCAGTTGATTTCTTGAGGACACCAATCTTATTTGTGAGTTGCAACTCAGAGTCTTTAATATTTCTTAGACTACAACCTGATGGAGACACCAATACCCAAATATTTTGTTTTAGATCAACTTGCTCGTCAAAACATATTTATCCTCTTAAACTCTTTGACTTCTTCTTGAAACCTTCTTCTAGTCATCCTGATCTATTTGGAAAACCTTGCATATTTTTATTCTAAGCCTTTCATAATGGATTAAATCTTGTTAACCTTGCATTTCCCAGCCACCCTTAAAACATAACTTCATATTTTTTACTAACACATAGTTGTTTCTATGCTCCTCTTGAACTTACATAGCTAGTTCATTTGCAAAATTGTAACCAATTATTCCTCTCATCTACACAATGCATCACAGAGTTGAATTTTCGCGTTTGGAGCCTCATACATAAACAATATAAATTTGCAATTTATACACAATCCTCATTCCTTTTACACACAACCCTTTTTCTTTACTTCATTTTTACACAAAATACATCTTCTCTATCATTTACATAATTGAAGTCTAAATCCAAAGCCTTTGTAATTAGTACCATCATAATCAACAATGCTTCATCTCAGACTAGATAAGACTACTGCTTAAGTACATTATTGTTGGCATAACATAGTGATCAATTCCCCCTAATTCATGCTCAATTATATGCATTGACTGTATGCTAGAAGTAATCTATTATTTATCCATCTTAACCTCATTTCTAATATGGAATTATTAGAATTTCATCATTAAGCTAGAAATACATTAGGATCTTTAACTGAGAGAATAACAAGCATAGCAATCAAACACAAGGGACAATGAACATAGTGTTTATCCTTGGGGAAACCATAAATGGTGAAAACCCCACAAGTTCCTCAGAGATAGAATCAACACCAAAAGTAGAACCCAAAACAGTAAGTGATCTCCCGACAGCAGTAACCTTCTTTCTATCTAGCCTCGGTGTCTTCTCCTTCATCAACTATGCGCTACACTTGAGTGTGTATGAGATGTGTGATAAATAGAGAGGCCATCTCTCTATTTATACTAATTCCTGACTTGACTAAACCCTACTAGGGCTGACCTCACTAGGAGAGTCTAATAACCCTAGTGCCCAGAACTACAGGGACTTTAACCCTTAGCCAATAGGAGGGTTACCCACAATGACTTGACATGACTTGTTTACATTATAGAACTTCCTGATAAGAACATCAGGGCATGACATGACTCAAGTACATTCTGGAATAAACATTGGGTTACAATACATAAGAAATACAAGTGAAATACATTCCAAAGTTACATATACATCAACACTCCCTCTTAACTAGGAAGGTATTCTTTCAACACAATTTTCAGCACAAGTCTTCTTCTCTGTATCTTTTGGATCATCATCGAGTCCTTGTCATCTTCATCTTTGGATCTGTATCATCACTGGATCTAGATCATCACTGGACATCATCACTGCATCTGGATCATCACTCGATCTGAATCATCACTGCTAGATCATCATCACTGGATCTGGATCATCATCACTCGATTTGGATCATCACTAGGTCATCATCATGGTGGCTATCTCTTGATTCTTCTTGTCATAGGAATCTCTACAGATCCAACCCTTTTTCATGCTGGATGTACATCTATAGAGCCAGTCCTTTTTCATACTGGATGTATCATCACACAGAGCTAGTCCTTTTTCATACTAGATGTGGCATCCACTCAGAGTTAGTCCTTTTTCATACTAGATGAGTCTTCACAGAGCCAGTCCTTTTTCATACTGGGTGTGGGATCCACCTAGAGCTAGTCCTTTTTCATACTAGATGAGTCTTCACAGAGCTAGTCATTTTTCATACTAGGTGTGGCATCCACACAAAGCTAGTCCTTTTTCATACTAGATGAGTCTTCACAGAGCCAGTCCTTTTTCATACTAGATGTGGGATCCATACAGAGCTAGTCCTTTTTCATACTAGATGTGTCTTCACAGAGCCAACCCTTTTTCATGCTAGGTGTGGCATCCACACAGAGCTAGTCCTTTTTCATACTAGATGTGTCTTCACAGTTCATGATGGGTGTGGAATCCACACAGAGCTAGTCCTTTTTCATACTAGATGTGTCTTCACAGAGCCAACCCTTTTTCATGCTGGGTATGGAATCCATACATACATCTGACAATGGAAGGAACCAATCCTCTCACCATGTCACAGCTCTTACATCCGACCATGGAAGGAACCAATCCTCTCACCATGTCGAAAGGGCACAACATTTATATCTAACCATGGAAGGAACCAATCCTCTCACCATGTCAGAATGACACAACACTTATATTTGACCATGGAAGGAACCAATCCTCTCACCATGTCAGAATGGCATAGCATGGACACATCATTTCCTCTTAGGAGGAATCTCGATCTGGAGAACACCAAGCTTCTCCTTGAAGTACTCAAACTTCACCCTAGCCAATGGCTTTGTCAACACATCAGCTATCTGTTCATCCGTCACAACATACTGGAGCTTCACTACTCCTCTCTGCACCATATCCCTGATATAGTGATACTTGACCTCGATATGCTTAGACTTGTCATGGAATATTGGATTCTCTGACAACTTTACACAACTCTAGCTGTCACAGTATATACAAGTAACATCTAACTGGAGATCAAATAAATCAGACAGTAGCTTCCTCAGCCATACTGCCTCACAACTAGCTGAACAGGATGTGACATATTCTGCTTCAGCTGTACTCAGTGCCACACAGGATTGATTCCTGCTAAACCATGAGATCACACCTGATCCCATATTGAAGCAACACCCTGAAGTGCTCTTCCTATCAATGGCACTTCTTGCCTAATCTGAATCAACATAACCCTCCAGGATAATCCTTTGATCAGTCTTATACTTGAGCCCATAATCAACCGTACCCTTCAGGTACCTCAGAATATGCTTTGCAGCAGTCAAGTGAACATGTCTCGGATCTGTCAAGTATTGGCTCAAGGTGTTCACAGCAAAGAAAATATCTGGTCTCGTGTTTGTTAGATACATCAAGGACCCAATCATCTAACGATACATCATGGCATCAACCGACTCTGATGAAGCATTACTTAATAGCTTCATATTTGATGCCATAGGTTTGGTTAATGACTTGCAGTCCATCATCCCAAATCTCTTCAGGATCTCTACTACATACTTCACTTGTCCAAGGAAGATTCCATTCGTATTCTACCACACCTCCATACCTAGAAAATCATGCACCATACCCAAGTCCTTAATTTCGAACTCGGCAGCAAACAGATCATCTACAAATAGTAGGAGAATTACTGGGTTGCCATCTTCAACCTTGTAGTAAAGGTTGGAATCTGCTTTACTCTTGGTAAATCCAAAACTAGATAGAAAGCTGTCAATTTTATCGTACCATGTCTTGGGTGCCTGTTTCAAACCATACAGGGCTTTCTTCAATTTACACACATGAGACTCCCTGTCATGTGTCTCAAAACTGAGTGGCTCCTCCACATACACTTCCTCTTCCACTACACCTTTAAAGAAAGTAGTCTTGACATCCATTTGGTGTATCTTCCATATCATCACTATAGCCAGAGCAAGTACCGATCTGATGGAAGTGTATCTGGCTACAGGTGCAAAGGTTTCTTCGTAGTCTATTCCTTCTTTCTGTGAGAAACCACGAGCAACAAATCTTGCTTTATATTTTTCAATGCTACCATCTGCAACATGCTTGATCTTGTAGATCCATTTGGAAGTTACGCCAAACTTCCCTTCTAGTCTTGGGACAACATCCCAAACATCATTCTTCATGATTGATTGATACTCTTTGATCATAGCATCCTTCCATTATTTTCGCTCTGCCACTTCTTCATATTTGGAAGGTTATTTATCAATGAAATCACATAGCAAAGCTACATAACTGGAACAGGATCTGGTCTTCTTTCTTTCTCTGATATTCTCTTCTGGAACCCCATATCTTTCCGCTCCTTGGATAATATCTCATACCCAAGTAGGTTTCCTCTTGTGAGGATTCTTTTCCTATGGTGGATCTACAGGTCTTTGTGGTTCTTCAAATTCTTGATCTTCTTCTTGAGTTTCTTTGTTCATGATTGTATCATGAATTCTGGGAGCTTCTGCTTCTTCAGGTTCTTCAGTAGGTTTATTTCTGGATTTGATGTAGGCTGAATCTTTGTCAAATGTTACATCCCTGCTGATGTCAATCTTCTTTAACCCTGGGAAGTATATTCTGTAAGCCTTTGAGCTTTCAAAGTATCCCACAAATATACCCTTCTTTCCTGAAGGATCTAATTTTGTCCTCTTCTCTTTTGGAATGTGTATGTATACTGGACAGCTGAATATTCTGAGATGGCAGACTTTTGGTTTCTTGCTGGAGAATACTTCTTCAAGAGTCTTGTTCTCGAGTACTCTGTGAAGAGTACGGTTCTATACATACACTATTGTTCTAGCTGCTTCTGCCCAAATATGCATAGGAAGATCTTGATCATGAAGCATATCTCTTGCAGCTTCCATGATAGTTCTATTCTTCCTTTCTGCAATCCCATTCTGTTGTGGATTATAAGGGGTGGATAACTCCCTCTTAATCCCTGAGTCTTTACATAGTTCCTTGAACTCATTCAAAGTGAATTCCCCGCCATTGTATGATCGAAAAGTATTGATCTTCTTTTTAGTGTGGTTCTCGATCAAGGCTTTGAATTCCTTGAACTTGCTGAATAATTCATCTTTGTTCTTCATGAAGTAAATCCATGTCTTCCTAGAAAATTCATCAATAAAAGAAACATAGTATGCATAGCTGCTTAGAGAACTTGATGACATTGGTCTGCATACATTGGAGTGGATGATTTCCAAGATTCCTTTTGCTTTGCTCTTGCTACTTGGAAATGTATTTTTTTATTCTTTCCTTTCGCACATCCTTTGTAGATCCCATCGTGTTTTGCTTGAATTTCTGGAAGACGTTCAACAACTTTTCTTGCAAGTGGTAGTGCTCTGCAATTCACATGTACAAGCCTTCTATACCAAAGTTCATTTGGTTCTACTGAGTCATGAACCAGAGCTTGCTCTGGTTGGCCCTTTAGCTTGTATAGTCCTCCTTCTTGTTCCCCAATCACTATTGCATCGTCAAAAGTATTTCCCTTTGGCCACATAAGAACTTGGCCATCTACAAAAGCAACCCTCATTCCTTTTTCATCCAATGCAGATATGGAGAGGAGATTCTTCTTTAGTCCTGGAACAAATAATACATTCTTCATCTTTATAGACTTTCCAGAGTCTAGTATATAGGAGGAATCACCACTACCTTTTATTAGATGCTGGTAATCATCCCCAAGTTTCACCTTGTGGGGTGATTCATGTTCAGATAGCTTCACAAATGATTCTTTGAATCCCGTCATATGCTTGGAAGCACCACTATCTATGAGCCAATCATTGCTTCCATGTGAAATAGTTCCTGTAAGAGCGGAGATCAGTACATATTCTTCATCACTTGAAGAATCACTTTCTTGTCTGATTCTCTTTGTGGAAGGTTCATCATCCTCTGTAGCATGAGCATGATGTCTTCTCTTGTTTCCC